>KN889149.1:67802-81270 GCA_000934455.1 Apostichopus parvimensis | reverse complement strand
AGGGGTATTGGTCAGGGGGGGGGCGAGAATAGTCTGTAGGGGCGCTTTCGACACTATTGAAGCGGAGCGCCACCATTGGTTGGCGCGGAGCGTACAGAAATTTTTTGAGTAAAGATACACTCTAGATCGCCGGAAATGACCCTTTCCGGGCCTTGCTAATTTGCACATAAACGAAGAATAAATAGGTGTTATCGCCATTTTGTCAGAAAATTACACCAACAAAATGTGACAAATGTCAATAGGTAGATGAGAGCGCAATAAAAAAGTCAATAATCGCAAATAAGTAAAAAGTGGTAAAAAGATGAAAAGGGCGCCAGCAGTCCATTTGAGTCCGTCAGGGGGGGCATCCGCCCCCCCTGACTGTATGGACGCTCCGCTACTGGTTGAAAACCAGATGTAGAAGACTAGAAATAGGCAAGTGAGATGAAATACAAATTTAAGATGGCAAGCCTTACATGTAGGGGGGAGGTGGGGATTGATTTGGAGTAGTAAACATTAGGGAATCTGTCATGGTCACTCAAGTAAGTAATGTATGAGAACACATGAAAGATGAAGTAAAACACATTAAATACATTCCGAGGTGTGTTTGTCAGCATTAAAGTAGTGTAGTGACATGCATATATGGTAGTATAATTATACATGGTGGGTATCACATAATCATAGTGAAATCGAGGGTTTAAGCCAAACAGGGTAACCTCACCTCCACCCACCCTTCCAACCAAATGGATTTATAAGCTAGACAAAACGACCCCATATTAACTAAATTTGAAGCAATGAGAAAAAAAGAAGTCCAATCTGCATGGGTCTCTGGCTCCATATTTGTTATCATTTTAGGATGATGTTGGCACACATGTAAAGGCAGTAATGCAAATCTGAATGGATGCTGCTTGGAACCACACATAGTAATATTGGCCTACTGTAGAACAGACATGACCAAACAACTATTCCACTGATTAGTGCATATACATGATGAGTGGTAGTCATTGCATTTATTTTGTTTTGCATAGACACTTCTGGATAAATGCATGGTGCCTGCGGGCTCCTGGCGTAGTCTGGACACAGTGTGTGACCATGGTGGAGTTTAAGATGGCAAGATTATCCTTCAGCCTGCGGATATTAAATCTGGTTGTGTTCAGCCGTGCATGCACAGACTCGACCCCTTTTACCTAACAAGCCTAGTCCAGTGTGTCATTTTGGAATGCAGGGTATAGTATGGTCTTCCAGGATTTGAATGTTGTGATGAAGGGTATACCATGGTCTTCCAGGATTTGCAATTTTGGTGGAACTGTCTCATCTGGAAAGTTTTTCTGACAGAAATTCAAGTAGCTTTTGATGGTTTATATCTGTAAGAAAATTAAACCAAAAAATAGTTTATCACATATTACTTTCCTTTTTAAAACTTCACACACAAGTAATATCAGCTTTCATAATCCATATACCAGCCATATGATTGGTCAGAAAGTCATAATGACCAGTGGTCAACCATATGGTGCATTAACGTACCGTTCAGATTGGTCGGATTGTTTCTTTGTGTATTTTACGCTGGTCCTAAGAGCCTACTACTCAATCCATAACCAAAAGCCTAAATCAGCAAAGGGCTATTGTAATGCTAACAAAAGGATGCTAGCAACCACTGCTGACCGTGGAAACACTCTAAACCTGCAACCAGACTCAAGCTCCGCCGACTCTGCATATTACGGAGAGAGAGCCTGATTTCAAAGAATAGACAATAGACACTCACACGCCATCATGACGACGATAAGATTTGGAAATGGTGCCTAATTAGCTGTCATCATAATCAATGAGATAACAGAATAATGGGTCAACTTGTTAATCCGGGTAACCGAGAAACATGAAAATCAGACCTCACCTAACGCTTTTCTATCTTCTTTAGAAAGGTACCCATCAGCCTGATACTGTTTGTTGCAGGTTCCAATGTGTCTGAAAAGTGTCTTTATTTTGATGTAACAGCTTGATTATCATGCACAAGGGTTGGACACCGTTTTAGTGCTGTGTTGATGACATCTGACTTCAGCTTTTTGATGTTTTCATTCTATATAAACAAAGGTGAAAATGGAGATATTATTGGCAATCATTTTTGAGATGAAGGAGTCCTCTCAATATATTTGGCAATTTTAACATCAAGCAGGTGGCATGTATTTTCCAAACTATTTTAGTGTTTCAGGAAGAGACCCGGGCTGAGATGTAGTCCAGGTGGACACACCTTTCAGAGACAAGTATATTCTTACATCTAATCTTACGTAACTGACCATTCTGTAGTGCACGATAAAATATTAATCTTCAGAGAATGCTATTGGAGCATCACAAAAGTTAGGAAATATTACTATAAGGAAGAAATATATAAAGGGCAAACTAAGGGAAGTATGTCATGTTAAATTCTCCGCTCCTGAGGAAAGGAACTTTTCCCAGCCATGGATGGATTCACATCGGGATACATTAATAAACAAGAGCCCAAGGGCACTATGGTTCCTTGCTTGTAAGGAATATATACAATGGAGCAGCACTGTCTTAAAATTGTTATGTGGTCCGATGTACACACACAATATTATTGCCAAAAATATCACAAATCAACCGCTGGTCCTTTTGAGAACCTGTTGAGGACCAGGTGACTGATTTGAGCAAGAGTTGTTTTTTTTTACAGAACTCACAGAATCATATCCTAACTGTACTTATTAAGAATTTTAACAAAAACAAAGAAAACATTGATCTCAAATAACTTCGCACATGAAGGTTGCAGAGGAGTCAACTTATGGACAATTTAGATTGGAATATGGCCACGAAACTTCAAATAATCAACTTGAAAGAAACTAATACAGGTCACTGGAGGTCAACCCAAGGTCAAAGGTCACCCAAATGCAGGTCGACTATTGGAATACAATAGCGTAACTCCCAACCTTGATGGACATATGGTTCTCAAGTTATTGCAAAAATACTAGTTTTTGACCCCTAATTGATATGTTCACCTTGGATCACATGACTGTTATGTTTGGAAACGATCCTTTACCCCATTCACAACTAGTCCACAAATATCAACCATGTCGGACCCCTGTCAATGATAGTTTCACAAGTTATTGCCAAAAAACACATTTTGACCCAAAATTGACCTTTGGTGACCTTGGATGACATCACGGTTATTTTGGAGAACGTTCCCCTACTTCATTCACAACTTGTCCTAATATATCAACTATGTCAGACTTAGTAACTAGAAGTTGTTGCAAAAATTAGCATAAAAGTTGGTAGTTTTTCGCACATAAGCTACCTTGAATGACCTTAGATGACCTGATGGTTTTTATCAAAAATGTACTCCTTGATGATGTGCACTCTGTCCTAAACTTGTTATATGCTACAATGTACACACATAATCTTATTGCTAAAAAGGTATCAAAACCAACCTTTGGCCCCTCATAGATTGAGAATGGGTGTCCCATTGAAGCGGGAGTTGGTTTCTTCTATAGAGCACAAAGAGCTCTATCATATATCAAAATATTGACAAACTTGGTTTGTTTTGCCCGTATCTCTTAAAATGAGCATATTTTTCAAGATTTGACCTTTGACCATTTGACCTCACGGTCGATGTAGTATGACACGCTGATTCCAAAAAGCAACATGACAAGTCTGTACGACCATCCTAACTGTACTTATTAAAAAAAACCTTGACCTCTGATAACTTCGCACACAAAGGTCGCACAGGGGTTAACCCATGGACAATTTTGATCGGAGGGTACCTTTGAGATCCGATTGTGGCCATGAAAATTCAAATACCCAAAGAAACTAATATAGGTCACCTGAGGTCAAAGGTCACCTAGATGCCGGTCGACTGCTGGATTAAAATAGCGTAACTCTCAACCTTGACGGACATATTGCTCTCAAGTTATTGTAAACATATTAGTTTTGACCACTAATTGACCTTTGTTGACCTTGGATCACATGACCGTTATGTTTTGAAATGATCCCTTACCCCATTCACAACTACTCCCAAAATATCAACCATGTCGGACCCTGTCAATGGGAGTTATTGCTTTTTTAAATTTTGGTTTTTGGCCTCCAACTGACCTTTGGTGACCTTCACAGGCACCGAAAACAATAGGGCACACCTTCTCACTATATATACCTAGTTTGAGTTTAGTCCAACTTTCCCTTGTTACAGTGTACCCAAGCGAGTGTCACAGACACATACATACACACACATGCCAACCTGACTACATAGGTTCCTTAGCTAAAGCAAGGAACCAAACAGGTGCTTTTACTTCACCTGATCTAGTGGAACTTCAAAAAGATGATCATCAATGACATTGAAGTAATCCTTGCTGTTGATGGTCTTTCACCATGTTGGAGGTATGTTTAGAGATTGGACTTCAGATTGTACAGTGATCTCAGAGGACATCGACCTCTCTCTTCCAAGGGAACCCTCATTTCCTCTTTGTTTCCTCCATCCTTGCTTGTCACCTCCAACTTTAATCCAGATCTCATCAGCAGGAATCAAATATGTCTACTGGAGAAGGTTTTAGTCTGTGCCAAAAGAAACATAAAAAGTACTTGTTATGGGTCAATTTCAATGCGCAGACATTTAAACACCAGCTGAATTCATAGTGCATGATATTTCTCAAAGTGTCATAACTTATTGCTTTTAATTGTATGTATAGTGAGTGGTATTCCAACAGTCGAAAATTTAATACGATTCTAGGATATGTTTTTTATTTATTTTTTATTGTTTGTACTATTATACAGTATATAGTGGTATTCCTACAGACTAAAATTTTGTAAGAGTCTGTTAGGTTTCTTTTATTTTGTTTTGTTTTTATGTTATGTATAGTGGTATTCCTACAGCAGAAAATTGTAAGAATACCAACACTTAATGTCAATTCAAAACTTACTGATTCAGCCACCTGCAACAAAAACACAAGCTCCATTAGTGTTTATTTTTAAAGGTAAATTACCAAGTTTTGCAACTGTTGTTGCAGTTATATATCCAGTAGTGGGTATGAAGGCAGAAGGCATATTAACTGTAACTGTATGCTCAAGTAAATTTGCCGGCTAAATTTTTTTGATAATCTTGTTTATTGGCTTAAACATTCGATTGAGGGTTTTTTGCAAGTATTGTTACTTAACTTAAAGGAGGTGACAAATACGTTATACCATCCAAGAGTTATGACAGGATATGGTTGCTATGGAAACCAGACTTTCTAATCTGTAGTTCAAGTTAAACTATTGTTCTTTGTTGTTATTTATGGTTTTGGTTCTACTTTATTTTATTAAAGAGGACATTTGCATTACAGTTAGTAATAACATTCTGAGATTTGTGCAATATTACCTTATGAGTAAATTGTTTTTATATTAATCGTTGCACCTGGCATGTTACTCTACAGAACCTCCAGACTATCAAGATACTTCAGATTCTCCAGACTTACCAGATTTTATCTGAGATAAAGAATCTCCAGATTCTACCAGTGATTGAGGTTTACTCCAGAAGAGAACAAGCCCATCACTGGAGATTCTCTAGAAGCTAGAAGTACAGGTTCCCCGGCCAGTTGGGCTTAAAGGGTACGTCAATCTCCAACAGATAGGTCCATCTCCGAAGAACAGTTTGCCCTCAGATGAGCTTAGAGGTACATATTATATCCTGAGGTACTCTTGTCCACAGAGGTATGGTTTACCCAGGCGTGAGGCGATACCCGCTGTGAGGTAAATTTTCTGAAGTTGGGTTCCTGGGGGACATTTTGTCTACTATTGATGACTATAGCCTGACGAACTTACCAACTGCCGGCATTTAACATTGAATTTAGGTATTCATAATTACCACGCCTTTAAGATTCCATTTACATACATACATTTTTGTAATTAGGTCTCAGGGGGATAACGGTATGTCTAACCTTTCGTCCCTTTATTCGGAAATGTTTGTGAATCATGACACTGAGGCAAGATTTTTTTTCTGGTTGTGAAAAATACTAGACTGCAGTGGCGTAGGAAGGTACTTTTGAGTGCGGGGGGGGGGGGCTGAAGACTGATGGCCGGCCTGGGGGAGGGGCCTTTTTTTGGATTTTTTTGCATTTCCAGGTGGCCTCAGATGCAATTTGGTGCAATATAGCACACTTCAACACCCACTCCGTTTTTAAAATAATTTTGCATTTTTACCTGGCCTTAGATGCAATTTGGTGCTCCAAATGAGATTTTTTTCTCATTTGGAAATGAAAAAGGGGTTTTCTGACTTGCGAAGCTAGGGTGGGGGGGGCGGAATAATACTTCCGCCCCCCATATTTTTCACTGGGGCTGGCGCCCCACCAGCCCCCTCGGTTCCTACGCCCTTGCTAGACTGGACTCCTCAGAGTTAACTGTTTGTTGTTTTATCCTTATAGTCCTCTTGTTTCAGGATTGCAGGATTGTGTGTTTTTACATTAAAACCTGGGTTACACTCGTATTCTCGTTACATGTGTATTCATGCTCATCCTAACACCAACATGAAATCTTATTGTACACCCACTGGTGCTGTATTACTTGTATAACAATTCTGTCTGTAACCAACCATCTCAAGGAAGGAGGCTGTTCACTTGACAAGGTACCTCAATAAAACTGAGACCACGTGTGCATTCAAACTATTCCCAAGGACTCGATACTGTTGTTTGCGACTGAGTTCAGATGGAAAACCTGAAAAGAAAAGAACAAATAAGTCATGGAAATGTTGATGAATGAATTCCCAGAAATTGGTTTCTTCTTCAACACTAATACTACGCATATGGAACTTATGGAAACAGGTGTGGAGGATCAATACTATATATATTTCTGAAGTGTGGTGTCTGTGTCTGGTTGGGAGGAGAAGCTAGGGATGGGGGAGGGGATGGAGCTTTGACAGGGGTGGCTGGAATATTGCTCCTGTTTTGACTAATGCATCATTTTCTAAACAATTTCCGTAATGCCTCCCAGTATTGCGATACCAGTAACATGGTTTCATAAAGGGATAAAATGGCGCATTCTATGTAAGAAATGGCTTGATCTCGTTGAGAATCACATTCAAATTATATTCTCCATTTCCATCCACTATAACAATGTCGCAATAGTTGAGACGGAGGGAGCACTTCTGAATATTGAGCTACAGTAATGAAGGCATAAATGAAAATGAAACAATTGATAAAAGTGAAAACAGAGACAAAGAGCCAGCAGCGTAATTAGGAGTAACCTTGGTGCAACCTAGGTGCCACCTAGATGCAAACTTGTTGCCTCTTTCATGGATTATGAAGCGCTAATCTGGCAAAACTAGTTTACATTAAAGTCAACCAACAATATCTCCAGTTAAGAAGAAGATAATCAGATAGGGTTTTTAACAAGAAGTGGAGTATATTTTGCTCTGATTCCCTATTTGTTTCACACTGTATGTCAGTCACCATAATACCCCTTAAGTATGGACAATCCTATTTGGTTTATCTTATGTCACCAAACTACCTCAACAAAGCAAATGCCAGTTCCTATAATGTGCGATTTACTGCTGATCTTTCCAACCTGTGTTGCTTTGACTCACAAAATGTTACCTCACAAAAACATGAGATTTCAACAGAAAATAAACTATTTAATGGATAGTTGAGGCAAACAATTTATTGATTACAACGTTTTACTTGGTGACCCACATGGTCATCTTTGTGATGTTGGGGACATATGTCATTGCCTGAGGAAGGGGTCTATGAAGAGGGAGCATCCCCGTCCACTTAATTTGTAGGGGACCCTTCCAAAACCGTGTGGCAACCCTACAAAGAGTCTGGACCCCCCACCTTGATTTACCAGGGTTGACAATTAAAGCACACTCACGTATCTGCCCATGTAATGGTTCTATTCCACTTTTAATGTTGGTGAATTGATTCTTTAAAGATATGAGGCTCATTACAGCATCGTGACTACTTAGTCTAGCAAAATGACCGTAAGGCCAGTCCTGAGATGCACTCAATAGGGAAATGTAAGACTTTAATGGCCTGGATAAATATGTCTACAATGCATCTTTGTCTTTTGCAAAGCACAAAACGGCATTGGGTAATACAACTTAGTCCTCAGTTGTTTATGAAGTTAAATGAACATGTTTTAGTTTTAATTATTAAAATGTATGTAGCAACCCTAATTGTTTGGTTAATTAGGAAGTACTAAGATTTAGATTCCCCCTCCCTATGATAGGTTCCCATTTACAAATTCTTGGTGCTCATGGAGTTCAATGGCCTGTCACTTCATTGCAGGAAGTTGTTATGACTAAGCCTGTATTCTTGGAATGACATTGTTTTGTTCTCCATGTGTACCACAAGAGTGGACCACCACAGAACCCATTAGCCAACAGATTCATAGGCTAAGCTGTCCCCAGAGAGAGTGAGAGAGATCTTCCGCAAACAGGTGACCTGTGTGTTCACCTCTTTGTGTATGAACTCATTCTCTGGGACTATGCCACTAAGTTGTTTACACCTGGTGTCTTAGTGGTTATTGAGTAATGTTGATGTTTTCCGGTAATGAGTAGGCCTATCAGCTGGTTCATTTATCTCCTTATTTGGGCTAGGCAGGAAGTTGTATTGTTTTAGGGTACTTTCCCCTGGCTCTATAAGGCGGCCAGTTTACCAGTGATCTGTGCCACTCACTTGACAGCCCTCAGCCGTCGATAGGATGTCGGAGACATCACCATTAGACATTACTTCATAGTTTCTATATAGGTACGAAGCACTTTGTATTTTCCAGAAGTAAGCTTCTTAGTTAAATAATGTTCAGTTACTCTGTGATGGCTCAAAGCAAATTAAGCACAAAACATCTCTGTGTGCTAAATTTAAAGTCATAACATTGATAGCTATAGTATACAATCCATGGTGTAATTTAGTATACTTGTGTTCCATTGATAATGACATATAGCCAATGTTGTTTATCCCGTTATGAATATTTCTGTAATGTGTACTCTATAGGTTACACTATGACTATATGCTACATGTATATGATAATATATCGTTTTGTAGAATCCTTATTAGCTGATATATGTTCTTTAGCTTCCCTTGGTGACAGTTCTTGTCAGAGGTTGACCCTAAATAGTTTTGCTGCTGTTTGGTGGTACATATGCTATGTTTATGAGAGACTTATTATATAGGGTATATATGGTGTTTATATTATTTTAGTATTTATGCATTTAGTTGTCTACATGCTAGTAATTAGGTTAGGGCAATTAGCACCTGACTGAGACTTACTGCATGTTGCCAATCATTGACTGACACGTCGGCTAGATGTGAGCTTTATTACTTATGCTATTTACTGGAAACATGTTTCATTTATGTTTAGCCTAATGATTATAGTGTACTTATTGTAGATTTGCCTGTCTGTATTTAGGGTTGAGCCCATTGTATGATTATATTGCTATGTAACTTCATAATTTCTATACAGGTCCTTCGAGCTTAGGTGGGCGTGACTCACGTCCTGGTCGTAAGATGCCCCCTCCCCACCAGGCCATGATGTGCCCTGATCGGACAGAGGGCCCAGCGGGTCTAGAGAGGGAGTGAATCCCTACCACTCTACTAGTGTCACATCCAGACATGGATGAAATTGATTGTTTTTATTGTTTAATATTTCAACAGACCAGTAATCGTCTGTCGTTCTTTATTACTTTACCTTTTTTCTCTTTCTTTCTTTAGTTATGCATATATACATGGCATAGCCACATATATGCTTTATGTGTAATTATATTTGTTTGTGTGTTGCCAGTAGTTACTGTAGTAGTAGTATTGGAAGTCCCTATATGTCACGAGGCCCATGGTTGAGATGTGTGCCTAACGACCCGGGTATCTCGGTGCAGGTAGCTGACCCCATTAGAGCAGAAGAACCCCCGCTCCCATTAAGACTAATGCCCCCTGGGTGGGAGCGATGAACCTGGGGTTACATGTATAAAACAATGGATTAAACATTACATATAAGTCTGCTCTGAGGAACTTGTAGCAGGATTCCAGAGATAAAATTAGCATACTTTAAATGTATTTACTTTGAAACCCAACTAGTTGCTGAAGCATAACTACCACTCAATGTTGGACTTTGCAATCTCAAGACTAAAATGTTGCCTAAATCCTACCTGAACACAAATTCAGTTTGACAGATATGACTTTTTACTTACTAAATTCTTTGGGAAAACAGTGAAAGTTGGCAACTTCCCTCGGTGTGAAATATCTCAAGCCGAGCTGTTGGCGGCGAAGCAAGGTCACATTAGAGTCAAGTCGGTCTTCAAACGCCCATTGTTTCTAGAAAGTAAAAGTCACCAATCAACATCATAAGTCATGATCAAGGGAAAACTTCATGTTTGTGAATATCATTTGAACAAATTCACAAACAATTTACTCTGTGTACAAAATAGAGCCGTAGTTAAATACATCTGTGCACTGGTTTACCTGTCAATAGCAATGTACTATGTAATACTGCCCTCATACCTCCTTCAAACAGGTCTGACACAAGGGTGTTGTGGGGGGGGGGTGGGATGGTTGAGGGGAGGGGAAGAAGCTTCAGACCCAGTTCTGTGGGTGATATGGGATAAAGAATAATGTATTATAATATTCTTAATATACTTAAGGAAATAAACCATGGCTGCATGGACTTGCTTTGTTTAATAGAATACCTTACTAACCATAAATGGAGCACTGACATGGATCTCAATGCCCCTACCTGCAAAGACTCACATCGGTTTGTTTACATTGGTATTTATCACAACCACATACCTTTAATTATCTGTTCAAAACGATTTTTCTGAATCTATGAGAAAAATCTGTAAGGTGTTGATCAAGTTGGTCAGTTAAAGGTTAAGATGGCCATCACCCGAAGAAGATCCCCCCCTTTCCTTAGGTTCCCCAATGTCTTTCAAAAGTGTCCAAAGTGTGTCAATTATGCTGAACACAAATAAATTGTTGGAATGTTATCAGAAAAAGAGAGTTTTTACTTGAATTTGGGAAGTTTCCAGAAAAAGAGAGTTTTTACTTGAATTTGGGAAGTTTCTGTTCGTTAATTCTCTAGGTTATCGACACCAATCTGCAGGTATTGTTTCTGAATCTCCAGGCTACGTAGGTGTGTTGGAGACGGGAGGGGCGCTGTTGGTATGAAAATCTGTATCCGACTGAGTCACTAATGAATTGTGTGCAGTGCTTACCGTTAGTGAGTTGTTACGTCGAAGAAAAGAACCTGTTCCCTCCACATAGTGTCCATACCTACAGAGAAAAAAAACATCAAATCAATATGACGAAATAACAATGTGTACAATATGATCAAATTATAAAAGGTTGATATTGAATAAATACTGAAATATTAAGGAACCATGGTGCATCTCTCTTTTTTATTTAATTGTAACATTTTGTGTTAAACTTGCTACTGAAATCACCCGAGAGGACCAGTTGTTGTGCCCAGTAAAGGATGTTGCTGTGTCCTCTACCCTCCTACCCTTCTTGCAGAGAAACTTGTCTTGTGACTTTTTGCAACATATATTTATCCGCAGTTTAGTTTACAGTGTATTATTCATAGGATAACTTATATTCATCCGCAGTTTAGTTTACAGAGTATTATTCAAAGGATAAATTATTTTCCGCATTTTAGTTTACAGTATATTATTCATAGGATAACTTATATTCATCTGTAGGTGGGTTTACAGTGTATATTATTCACAGGTCAGATTAGAGAACTTTAATGCTTGGTAGGCTTGGTCAAACTATTTGCCAAACAAAACTAGTGGTCAGCTATATACTGTGTATGAGCTAATGAACCAGTTCCTAGGCATGTTGGCCATACCTACCGAATAAAGATATATCACAATGGGCAGTAACCATTACTAAATGAACCTGTTCTTTGACATGAACTAAGTATTAAGACATTTAAACATGTAAAATGATACTCCTCCAAACTCACGCCTTCGTAAAACAGCAAGTTCTTTCATCTTCATCTCGAACGATATCCATCACTCGTCCAAACCTTAACAATGTCTTATCTGGAACGGCATAGTCTTCAAAACTTTCTTGTGAGAGTGCCTCTAAATATTCCTTGATATTTCTCTCTTTAGGTGATATACTATTGTCCATCTTGCAACCTATGTCTCTCTGAAATTCTAGATTTGACATACTCATTGATTCTGAAGTATTTTGGATATCTGCTTCAGATTTACTCATAGCATCGATATCACTTGTATCTGTCCTTCCTGGTGTACTTTCAACCTCTTGCAAACTATTCGTATCTAGGTTACTATGGCAACATACATTTTCTGACAGAATCTGGTGATTGAGTAAAGTCTTTTCTTCATTCGTCAAAGTCGTTTCCTTGAATATCAGAGGTTGATGTTTAGCGAGTAAAAAATAACGAAGTCTTTGATTGGGAACTTCTAAATCTGTCGGCGAAAGTAAGAATTCCTGCGGAGAGAAATGTAATCTTACTTAAGACACATGATCAGCAGCATTATCACATTAGGTAGATCAATACCAGGGTGTAGGCTCAAAATCACAGGGATCTATTATATTAAGGATGAGATCTTATGTCACACTCAGCTGGTACCTGAGATGTCACAAATTACAAAATACACCCAAAATTAAATGTCTTATGTCGTACTCAGCTGGTTCCTGAGATGTCACAAAAAAGCCAAAATGAAATAAATTTTATATCATACTCAGCTGGTACCTGAGATGTCACAAAATACACCCAAACTTAAATATATTTTATTTCATACTCAGCTGGTACCAGAGATGTCACAAAATACACCCAAACTTAAATGCCTTATGTCGTACACAGCTGGTACCAGTGATGTCACAAAATACAAAATACACCCAAACTTAAATGTCTTATGTCATACTCAGCTGGTGCCTGAGATGTCATAAAATACAAAATACACCAACAAATTTGTTGACAAACATGATAGGCACATGTTTGTAGCTGTTCAGTAACTTTTGATATCATGCATTACACAGCATATCCAACATTATCAAGAAAACCTACAAAATTTGATGGGAAAAGTAGGTAAAAATAGGATCGTACAATTATAGGATGGCTGAAGAGCCTTCACTAAAGAAAAGAGATTTACCTTGTATGAATAATGGCACTTCTTTAAAACGTCAACCAGCTCATTTCTAAGAGAAGAAAATCAAAGGTTAGATTATTTTCTGTACGTGACTCCTCCAGGCATTTTGATTCTCATTTTTGTCCTGATTAAATGCAGAATGGTCAGATTGTTATATGATGTACCTAGCAATCTATCTCCACACGAATCTTAATATTTGTCATAAAAGCTATAAATTCCATAACTGCTACACAAGATTTGAACAGTAAAATTATTCTTGTACTGATGACATTTTATTTAGGGACATGATAATGATTCTTCAACGACCGCCCTTAAAATATTTGAAATTGTAAACATCAAATTGTAGACGTCAATTAGTGCATAATGAGGCATTATTAGAAGTATTACAGAGTGCATAACTGCATTCCTTTCATTATT
>KN889149.1:26480-63343 GCA_000934455.1 Apostichopus parvimensis | reverse complement strand
GGAGTTATTGCTGTTTTTAATATATTGGTTTTTGGCATCTAACTGACCATTGGAGACCTTTGCCGGCACCAAAATCAATAGGGTTCATCTAGTCACTATGGGCCACCCACCCACCAAGTATGGTAGTGATCGGTAATTCCCTTGTTGAGTTATCGTGCATACAAGCTAAAGCGTCACACACACACACACACGCGCACACACATACACACATACATACATACACACACACGCCAACCTGAATACATAGGTTCCTTTGCTTTCAGCAAGGAACCAAAAAGGCAAGGTAGCCAATATAATCTTATCATATCAATGTATATGCCATTCAGAAATCTCACGTATCAAGGCGTAATGAATTCCGCCAACGCCACTGTAAAATTCGACAACACGAAGTTGCTCAACAGGGGCTGCCATTTTGTTAAAGTAAACGTTGACTGAATTTCAGAGCCATATTCATCACAGTATTTGGTTTAGGAAACATTTGTACGGCGGTGTATAACGTCCCTTGTGTTGCACTTTATCTACAGCTGGACGACATCGTTCCGTTGACTTACGAACTAAAATTGTCACTTTCCAAGCCCTTCAAGAACAGATAGAAGCTTTTAATCGGATTTATCATATGCAAGTGACGTAGTCAGATGGAGAGAGAGGGAAGAGAAGCACCCAGCAGAAATTCTTACGATCGCAAGAAAGTATACACAAATCAGTGTTGGAAATGAATGATAGTACGGTACCGTTTTGCATAATTCTTAGCTCTCTAACGAAACAACATTTTCTCAAAGGGAGGGGGTACCTCTCTCATAAGAACTCTTCCCCGAAAAGACGCTTAGCAAACTTTTGTGCCCCCACCTCATCAAAGGCGTCACCAGCAATTCCAATCTTTGGGGAAAGAGGGAGGGGCTAAATATAACCATGAGGGGTCGTATATATTCAAGAGGAATGTTGATCGATTTCGAGACCGACTTGCAGTGACTAGCTGAGCAACGTGGTCCAAAAATAACAGCGGCAATTAACTTGTTCTCTCTATATCACTATATACACTATTTTGGGCCAGGAATGCTATAGTCCTGGAAACTGCGTCAACTTTAGATAGTTCAAGTTCGCCTTTAGAGCGATTTTGACGAAGCGCATAAAAAGGAATGACACTGATATTTCAATGGAATGTATATCAGGCCCCTATTTGGGATCACATTTCACTGGAATGTATCTCAGGCCCCTGGCTGTGGTCACATTTCACTGGAATATATCTCATGCCTATAGCTGGGGTCACATTTAACTGGAATGTATCTTAGGCCCCTAGCTGGGGTCACATTTCACTGTAATATATCTCAGGCCCATAGCTGGGGTCACATTTCCCTGGAACTTGAATGTATCTCAGGCCCATAGCTGGGGTCACATTTCACGGGAATGTATCTCAGGCCCTTAACTGCATGGGGTCACATTTCACTGGAATATAATATATTATCTCATGCCTATAGCTGGGGTCACATTTAACTGGAATGTATCTTAGGCCCAAGCTGGGGTCACATTTCACTGTAATATATCTCAGGCCCCTAACTGGGGTCACATTTAACTGGAATATATCTCAGGCCCCTAGCTGGGGTCACATTTAACTGTAATGTATCTCAGGCCCTAGTTGGGTCCCGGAGTCGATCCTTCCGGAAGATCAAACGTTTTCAGATGTCATCCTTTTCTCTCTCGTATATTGAGAGATTTAAGCACAAATTGCACGTGTTAGGGAGAAATTATATTTCGTAGGATTTGTTTTCAATCCCGAGGTGAACCATCAAAAGTTGTTGGATTTTGAGATATTTGTTTTGCTCTCTCCATGGTAACGACTTTAAAGCAAGAAAAGGACATGTCAGAAGGAAGAATTTAAGTTCTGTAGAAGGTATTCCAAACCTGGAAGCTGCAGTGCTTTCAGATCTGTTGTAGATATTTTAACTTGAGCACAGATAAACATTCAAATCATTGGAATGTAATTCAAAGCCTCTTGGGAGGGGGAGGGGCGTGGTCCAGGGGAAATCCCTCGTTTTGTGATGCATTTTGTTAGCCTTATATAATTCATATAAAATTAGTTTGACGTAATGGATAGTCAATTTTGTTATACCGTCAAGTTCTCGGGGAGGGGGCAGGAGGGTAAGCAATATCTTTAACGGAATATCCCCTTGGTGCCCTCTATAATTCATAACAGTGGGTTGAGCTTTTGTGGTGTCATGAAAAGTAGTACCAATGTATTTTTTAATTCAATCTAAATTCCCTGACACAATTGGCTTTAACCCATCACATAACGACTGCTGGCTAATTCGCGCCTGCCCTACCTACCACGTGGTAGCTGATGGCTGGGCACAAATACATTGACATTTGTGTATAGACTTTACAATCCGACAACAGAAACATCAAGGATAACTCCAAGTTTGGGAAATATATTTTGGTAGAAATTAAAAATAGTTAAGAATATATCTTCAAGTTAGTACCTGTGCTAACACTAACACTGAGTTAGAATATAGTAAGTAGATGAAGAAAGGACGGATCACAAAATCTTTTGATTTTATTTTTTATTATTTTACAAATCAATATCACGATTACACGGCGGTTCTGAAGGGACAAACAAGTTTTAGATTTACTGCTTCAATATATAACACGCATTCAGACAATTTGATATTTTTTGGCAAGGTGTCATGTTAGTTGTAACTCTTAAATTAACGAGATTTTGACGTTCTGTGAAGTTTAAGACACAACACGGCATCTTGATCATTTAACGTTGCCTTTATTGTTGTGTAACTTGACATGTCAACAAATGTCATTATTTTGATATATTTCCAAGTTATGGGTTATCTAGCTCCATGTGTTAAGGAAGCAATTCGACAATTTATCAATATTCATCAAGATGTCATGTTATCGTGTTGGTTGGCATCTCGTCAAATATTACGTGTTTTTTTAATTGTTGCCACGATAAACATAAAACAACACGGCAATTTGACAATCCTTTATTTCAAGATTTATCAGGTAAACGTGACTTTTCAACTCGACAAAGTCATATATGTTCGATGTGTTGTCAAGGTTATTACAAAGCAACAACTCGACTACTTCCTGAAAGTCTGAAACTCGAAAACAATATACAAATTTATTCTGACATCGTGCTGTACTGACACAGTAGGTCTACATCTTGGCTGTACATTACAAACCACCATACGATTCATAATAATAACAAATATAATTAAAAAAAAGTATCATATCAAATATAACTATGATAGTCAATGTAGTCACAAGTTACGCATTAATTTGGAGCAATTAACTGTACAATTAAATGTATACCAGATAGCAACAACTAGATATGGGTTGATTTACTTTCTGACAAAACGAAGACATGTTGTAATGCATGGCAGGTACAGTACAATGTAAGGTGTCTTGAAACGAAAACAACAAACCATAGTAAAAGGTCCATGTTAATACTCTCTAGTAGGATGACGGAACGATACGCAAATATTGTCACTTCCAAGTAAATCACGTGAAACAACTAATCGAATATGAACTGCATGGCTGACCAACTATATTCTTTCACTTTACCTATGTTCATTAAACAAACAGATTGCTCATTAGCTTATTTAATCACTTAAATGGTAGAAACGGTACAAGAATAAAAAAAACAGGAAAAAGAAAAGTGAATTAAGAAAAAACATTAGAAACATCGCAAATTTGTTAAAATGTATTAACATTGTGTTATATTGGATATAATATACAAAAAGAAAACAACTATTCATGAAAGTCGATTTAGAGTTATTTTTAAATTTTTTCATCATCATTTTGCTATTAGAAGATTACCCCAGACATGGTCACAATAATATATGTACAATGAGGGTATACAATGAAAGGACCCGTTTGATTCGTTGCGACAGGTTTATAACGCTTCTAAAGGGCAATTAAAGCAAGGCATACTAAACTACAAGGACGTTGATAACCACAAACTGCGATATTTTCATGAAATTTTGACAATGTGCAAGCTATCATGAAATAATTTGCAATTATAAAACCTATGATTAAATGTATCAAGTGAATTGTTGAACTCAATTATAAAACCTGTGATTAAGCATATCAAGTGAATTGTTGAACTAATGTTGATCTCAAACTGCAAGACCTATATAGGTGTATATATAAGTACGATCATTCGATTCAAGCTTCAGTACACACAAAATGTTCAGATTGTCATTATATTGTTCGAATTATTATGGAATGACGTAACATACACGTCACTGTATTGTCCTTAGACTGCAATGGAACTCAAGGGAAGATACAAAGCTAGAGTATTAATGTACATGAATCTAAATGTCTAGCTCGCGTAATAATAAGATAAAAAAGAGTACAATAGATAACCGATCATTATCTTAAAATTAACCGATAAAGCACAACATCTTTATGTTATGCAATGATCATTATGGTACGTTATATACACGTCATCGTAACGATACCAAAGATTATGTTTACAGTTGGCTTTAAATTCCATAGATTATAGAATGAACAATGAACAAAGGCAAAGGCAAAATAAGCACAAAGAAAAAATAACACACACACCTCAAAAAAAATGACAGCTGTAAATGAATGAAAATGAGTCATGAACCGTCCTTATTTGTAACAACAAACTGCTACAGGAAATATTTAAGCTAAAAAAAAGAAGAAAAAAAGAAAAGTAATAAAGACGCCAATTAAACCGGAAACGTTTTGACGTTCGATATACACCAAATATCCTCCATTTTGTTTTCTTCAGGAAGACAACTTCGATATTACAGATCAACTATAGTGTAAGATGCAATTCCAGACCTATGATAGAGATCACAGTGTCTCTAATACGTTCGATGTATTTACAATAGGATTACTTTATGACAAAACCTAAAGAGTGAAAAACTAATTATTTTTACAAGGTTTGGAAGTTAATTAAAAAATAACGTGAAATAGTTTCATTGTAATCGTCGAAATGACAGAATTAAACAAAGGAAGTTAAGTTATTCAGTTTCACTGTGAATTTACACTGTTAGTTCATTTACAGCTATCTTTCATATTTGGTTTATTCTCTGTCAAAGATATACAATTGATATCACATTGATCTGAATTTACATCAACCCCTCCCATCTCCTCTCCCACCAATCCCTCCTCCCGCCCGAACGTTCACAAATTCCAGTGTGATTGCTCCGTCTTGGATGCTGAAAACGTTAGATGAATGATAATTGAAACATGATATGTATATGATACACGAGAATATTTAACTGAAACAAGAATAACACTCATTGCCTCTGATTTTAGTACTGTTTTCTATTTCCATTTCGTTATATGCTTACGATCGTTGACAATTAACATCTACTCGCAAATATGATCAAATATGATCAAATATGATAAAAGGAAAACACGGTTTACTAAAAAAAGACAGTCTGCTATGACATCTCCAGAGATGTTAATGAGAAGAATGTCAGTTTATCTGCTCTCTGTCTCCACCTCTCCACCTCCATGTTTCTTTTTTTCTCTCTCTCCTTCTCTCTGGAAGAGTACACGCTACACATCTGCTGTTCCTCGTGGAGATAACCCGAACTCAAATATGTAACCTAGAAAGATACTAAATTGTTATTGTTTAAAGAGTTGTTACCTCCACTAACTGTTGCAGTTAATGAAAGGATGACACAAAATAATATATGTCACCTGCTGCACGGACTGACAAAGATCTCTGCTACACTAAATAACAGGCATCACTTGCTACACAGACTGACAGCTATCCCTGCTACACACATTTACAGACAACACCTGCTACACATACGACGGAGATCCCGACAACGAATAATAACAGCCATCACCTGCTACACAGAATAACAGGAGAAGCCTGCTTCACAGAATACAGGCATCACCTGCTACACATACTGACGTAGATCTTTACAACGAATAATCACAGCCATCACCTGTTACACAGAATACCAGGAGAAGCCTGCCACAGAGAATAACAGCCTTCAGTTGCTACATTAAATAACAGGCATCACCTACTACACATACTGACAGAAATCCCCTGAAACACATCATAATAGCTATCACCTGCTACACAGAACAACAGGAGACCCCTGCTACACAGACTGGCAGAAATCATTGCTACACATAATAACAGGCATCACTTGCTTCACATACTGACGTAGGTCCCTAAAACACAAAATAAAATAAAATAGTTTATTGCGACACATAATAACATGCATCACCTGCTACACATACTAAGAGAGATCTCTGCTACATATAATAATAGGCATCACCTGCCACACATAGTGACAGAGATCCCTACAACACATAACAGGCATCACCTGCTACACATACTAACAGAGATCTCTGCTACACATCCTGACAGAGACCTCTGCTACACATAATAACAGGCATCACCTGCTACACATACTGACGGAGGTTCCCTCCTACACATACTACGATACTTAACCTGCTACACACACGGACAGAAATCCCTGCTACAAATAATATTAAGGATGATTCGTTACACAGGCTGATATGAAACATTAGATGTCCGATTATTTAAACCAACTATCCAAAAAAAGGGTCAAGATCAAGTTTCATCCCGAAAAGATATTCCGATTCAGACTTTATCCGTGAGTTGCAGAGATAGCTGTTTTGAGTGATATTTTAGTCAGTATTGCTGACAGAAGATGTTTATCTGTTTATCAATGAGGCATTCTAACGATTCAATTATGTCAGAGTATATCCAGAGCTCAGTAAAAATTTCTTTTTGAGAAAAGAAGCCCCCCCCCCCCGGACCCTTCCCCCCTTTCTGTCTAACCAACTTCAGATGCCACAATCGACAATTCCTCATTCATTCATTGTGTTACATTTTAGTTTCAGTTGAGAAATACATTTGATAACGGTTAGGAAATAGCGATACGGATTTTCAATTACATATTTGTAAGTCCGTTTTTTTACAACAAAACTCATCCAAAATAAAATATTTATTTGATAACAGTGGAATTATCAAGAAACTGCGATATTCCAAACTTACCTCATGAAACTGTGCATTTATTGCTAGACCTCCGATTCTGTGCTGCATCCTGAAAAAAACCCAAAAGATATTCACATTTATTCATTCTAACAGAGTGATTGAGAAAAAAGATTGTGATTACTTTCATTTGTTTCCTTAAAAACATATCAGATCTTCTTCTTACCTAATGGAGATCGTAATGGAGATGGTGAATACGTAATATGTACCTTACCTCAGCTATATCTCAATACGTAATCAGTACACTACCTCTGTTACATATATCCCTGGTTTTCGGGAGAAATTCTTCATGACATTCATAAAAGAGACCAGTTGCTCAAGAAACTTAAAATGAATAGAAATGATGCTTCTCTTTACAGTGAATACTGTTTTATGAGAAACAAGGTCAAGCGTGATGTTAAAAATGCCAAATCTGTTTTTTATTTGTCTAAACTTGAAGAACATCGTCATGATTCAAAGAAGCTATGGAAACAGTTGAAACTAAGATTGTCTTAGACATTAACAACTCAAGGGTACATAAACCCAAAGCTGTTGCCAATTGTTTCAATAGTTTCTTTACCAACATTGCTGCCAATTTAGTGGAAAAACTTCCACAACCCAAAGATATCTTCAACTACACTTCCGATTCTGTTCTTTCTTTTTATAGGTCGAAGGTGAGTGACTCTTTGCACCTTGAACAAGTCACCGACGAATTCATTAAAAAAGAGATTAAGAACCTCAATCCTCTTAAGAGCACAGGCCTTGATGATCTTCCAGCAAGGTTCATCAAAGATGGTGCTTCCATTTTAACGTCCCCAATAACTCATATCGTTAACCTGTCAATTTCCAATGATAAAGTTCCCGATGAGTTCAAGGTCGCAAAAGTCATCCCACTTCACAAGAAAAAGAGCAGAACTGATTGTGCAAATAACCGCCCTATAAGTATATTGTGTATTGTTTCAAAAATGTCTTTGTACAACTTGAAAGTCACCTTGTCCGTAACAACTTGCTTTACAAATATCAATCTGGTTTTAGATCTAATTTTTCTACTGACACCTGTTTAATTGATTTGCATGACTCTATCAAAACCCGCAAAGCTCAAGGCCTCCTTACTGGTATGGTGATGATGGACCTTAGTAAAGCCTTCGACACGGTTGACCATCACATTTTATGTCAAAAGCTGAAACTTATTGGTGTCAAATCAATTAACTAGTTTCTTTCATATCTTTCCGGTAGATCTCAAGTCACAAGCGTGGGCGGGTGCTTCTCTGAGCCAATGGAGGTCACCTACGGTGTTCCTCAAGGGAATATTTTGGGTCCTATCCTGTTTCTCTGCTATATCAATGACATGTGTGTTTCATTGAACACTGATTTTAAGCTCTTGCTTTATGCAGATGATAGTGCAATTTTGTTCTCCCACAAGAGCGCCAGGGTGATTTCCCAAAGACTTGGAGAAGCCCTGGAAGCGTGTAGTGACTGGTTTACTGACAACAAACTCTCTCTCAATGTTGAGAAAACTGGAGTAATTCTTTTTGGTACTGATAGCATGCTCAAAAAAGCTGGTGACTTCAAAATTACTACAAGTAGCAACTACACCATTTCTGCTACTAATGTTGTCAAATACCTTGGAATCTTAATCGACAACCGTTTATCCTTTAACGAGCATGCTATTGATGTTATTAAAAGGGCCAATGCGAGGCTCCATTGTCTGTATCGCCGAGCCAGTTGCCTGAATCAACGGTGCAGAAGACTGCTTTGCATGACCTTTATTCAATGTCTTTTTGACTACTCTTCTTCTTCTTGGTTCACAGGCCTCAATAAAACTCTTAAAAAGAAGCTTCAGATTACTCAAAATAAAGTGGCTCGCTTCATACAATTATGCAAGGCCCGAGATTCCATTATTGGGCAGGAGGAAATTTCTGGTCTTGGATTGTTATCCGTAGAGAGTAGAGCTAAATTTATTAGGTTAAATCACACACACAGAATCTTTAACAACTGTAGTTCTCCCTACCTCACCACCAATTTCACCAAAACCTCTGTCATTCATAACCAGGGGACTCGTTCAAGACATCACAATTTCTATGTTATTGATTCTAAGGGTGGTGTTAGCTCTACTTTCTACTTAACGGCAATTTAGGATTGGAATGCTCTTCCAAATCATATCAAATCCATTAAGTCTTCTCATCGTTTTAGAGCTGAGTTAAGGAAGCATCTCATGTAAATTTGGGGGTGGGGGGAGAGGGAGGCACCTTTAAGTATTTTGTGCAATATATTCGTTTTTGTGTCTTATTTATTGGTTCCTAGTATTTTCCACTGAAAGTGCAATTTTTCGTCTATAGGGCCCCATTGGAAATGGGCCGACGTTCTGTCAGCCTAATGGGTTTAGCTCCTGTTAATCTTTTTATTCTTTTCAATTCCGTCCTTTTTGTCTATTTTGTCTTTGTAATATTTTTGTATTTTGAACAATCTGAGTGCGAATAAAATAAAATCAAATCAAATGAGTACCCTACCTCTGTTATATGTCCCTACGTAATGAGTACCCTAACTCTGTTGTACATAAACATGTAATGTGTACCCCACCTCTGTTATATGTCAATATGTAATGAGTACCCTACCTCTTTTATACCTTAAAACGTATGAGTACCTTAACTCAGTTATATATCAATATGTAATGAGTACCCTACCTCTGTTATATCTTAATACGTAATGCGTACCATTCCTCTGTTATATCTCAATGCGTTATGGGTACTATACATCTGTTATATCTCAATACGCAATGAGTACGCCTCCTGTGTTACATGTCAATACGTAATGAGTACCCTACCTCTGTTATATCTTTATACGTAAAAAGTACCTTACCTCTGTGATTTATCAATACGTTATGAGTACTCTACCTGACTACCTCTGCTATATCTTAATACGTAATGAGTACCCTACCTCTGTCATATCTCAATATGTAATGAGTACTCTACCTCTGTTATATCTCAATACGTAATGAGTACTCTACCTCTGTCATATCTCAATATGTAATGAGTACTCTACCTCTGTTATATCTCAATACGTAATGAGTACTCTACCTCTGTTATATCTCAATATATAATGAGTACTCTACCTCTGTTATATCTCAATATGTAATGAGTAGTCTACCTCTGTTATATATCAATATGTCTTGAGCACTTTATCTCTGTTATATCTTAATACGTTAAAAGTACCTTACCTCTGTTATATCTCAATACGTTATGAGTACCCTTCCTTTGTTCCATGTCAATATGTAACGAGTACCCTTCCTCTGTTATATCTAAATACGTAATGAGTACCCTTCCTCTGATACATGTCAATATGTAATGAGTACCCTACCTCTGTTATATCTTAATACGTAAAGAGTATCCTACTTCTGTTATATCTCAATACGTAATGAGAACCTACCTATGTTATATCTCAATACGTAATGAGTACCCTAACTCTGTTATATCGCAATACGTAATGAGTAACCCTACTTATGTTATATCTCAATACGTTATGAGTACCCTACCTCTGTTATATCTCAATATGTAATGAGTACCCTACCTCTGTTATATCTCAATACGTAATGAACACTTTACTTCTGTTATATCTTAATACGTAAAAGTACCTTACCTCTGGTATATCTCAATATGTAATGAGTACCCTACCTCTGTTATATCACAATACGTTATGAGTACCCTACCTTTGTTTTATATCAATACGTAATGAGCATCATACCATTATTAGCATTCATAAATCAGCTCCCTTTATCTGCTAGTTCCTCTCTACATACGTACGAAATAAACCGCAATTAACTTCCATCCGTCAAATACTCTTAGGAATAATACCAGGTTTTTCGGACAATGAATCAGGATGAACAGCTTAAGATCCATGTTAGCTCGAATTTAATACAAATATACCAGCATCAGCTTATGGAATATAACTTAGTATGAGACAAACTGAAAAGGAAATATATTCGACAATCTTACTTCTTCATCCGTATCATCTTCCGATGAACTAGATTGTTCAGTATAACTAGATTCTTCGTAACCCTGCGAGAAAGAGAAAAAAAATAATCATACATAACTATATAAAACAAAATTCATCCTTATTAATGTGCCCTATATTTGCCTGTTATTCCTGTACGCTGCTTGTCGAATAGTTCCTTTTAATCTGTATCTTATGGTTTAAACCTAAGAGTATTCAAAAAGATATTTAATTTAAAACAAAAAGGAATCCTGACGTTCAAGGGTGAAAATGGCCGCTGTTGATGAAAATATTTTAAACAAGTTTGACCGTTTAATGTTCGACATACAAGGGCAATTTGCTTCACGCTTCACGTATCCATTAACATGAATATAGCTATAGATTTATAATATCAATATTGTTCATGTATCTCCATGGTTACACATTACAGTTATGTTCAAGATGTCTACAGACGTAATATATCAACATGTATTACAAATATTAAACTATGAGTGACTTCTAAGACTCCGGCGAAGAAAATTGGTGGAAAATTTCTGAAACATATTCTAGTTTTAAACAATTTAGTCTGACGAGTCCTCCCTCCCTCGGTCTTAACACAGTAAACTCAAAGCCACAATTTTTCTGCCTTTAAGGAGAAATACTTCATCACATCGACTTATCCGTCACCTGCATGGTGAGTACACATCCAATTTCCATTAGTGCTATTTCGTATATACAATGATGTATGTAGCATTAATACGCCCTAGCTGCAAGTGTAAGCTACCATGGTATTTTAAAACGGGCCCTATAGGAAGAAAGATAAAACGTGCTTTGAAATCAGCTCTTATGTTAATTCTGAACAAACTTTGACATTATTCAATAATAAACGCCCGTAAGAACATTATTTGTTAGCTAGATTAATCAGGTTTTCAATACATATAATGTAAGCAAAAGAAGGAACGACATGTTAAAGATTAATGTTTTCATGGAATATTCCAAATAAAATTTAATGTAGACGCGACAAAAATGATGTTTTATTTTAATTCCTCGCTACGTCATTTTGACTAACATTAGAAAGAGTTGGTATACTGTTCAGAGCTTTCATATTGAAGGAAACAGACTACAAACCATCGTAAACAAACAATAACTGTATCAGGTTGTGATAAACAATAGTCAATTAATTGAGATAAGAACCAGCGAATACCTTCTCGAAATCTTACTTGAGGATGTATGAAATGACACAAAATTGAATTATATATCGCTCAATGAGTTTGTGTGTTTTTTTTAAACGTTCATGTTGGCAGAGAGCCATTTCTCATGCACGCACGCAGGTTCATCTCAAATCACCTTAGTTCGTTAGCTACCTACGCAGGCGCGTAGCCAAGGAGGGGGGCGAAGGGGGCAGCCGCCTCCCCCACCCCCTTGATCATATTTTGTGTGAATGTTTTTAGGATATCGCGTAATTTCAAAGAGAAAATGCTAAGATGCAACTTACAAGGCCTGGGAAGTGCCATTTCCAGCAATCTGGGAGGTATTTTCAGCCAAAATGTTCTTGTACGCTTCGCGCCAACTCATGGTGGCGCTACTCTTAGATATTTTGCAATGCCGTATCTGCGGCTCTGATAGTTTGCATACAGTTCCCCCCCCCCCTCCCTTGGCAAATTCCTCGCTACGCCCATGTACCAACGCCATTGTTCTCATGCCATTTACATCAAGGGACCCGAATTGGAACTTGGATTGGCACCCCTTCTCCATTTAATCTACTCTGTAGGGGATTACGATATGCTGTCATCACTCATACACTAAATACATCAAGTGTTAATTTTGTTTATAGTTTCCTTATATCTCATATAACAACAATTTGCTCCGAATTATTAATTTATACCACAGTGGACGCTCTCGTATCACAATGAAAAATAATGATGCTATAACCAATACCCTAACCAGTAAATCATCTTGCTCCTAGATTCACTCACATTTACCAACACAGCGGACCAGTTTATCTCTTCAATGTCAATAGTTAATATGTCCCTGTTTGACGGGTATGTGATGATGCTTAGATGCAAACTGTATTGCAACGTTTACCGAAGTTCTGCGAGAAGCTTAGCCCCTCTTTAACCATCCCCAACCCCTCCCCGACCACAGAGAATGATTATAATGATGTTATATTATCAAAGAATACCGGAGTAGATGTATATGAGCAATTTAAGTATAGTCTTCTAGAATTAGCCATTTATGTGTAGAGTAAACACTACGGTAACACTGTTGAATTGTCATCTGACATTTAATAATGTTAATATATTATGTTTTTCTAATGTGTCAATAAAGGTCACTTTTAAGAATTTGTTTTTCGTCAGTTCCTTTCACAGTCAATAACCTGTGGAAATATATTAAAAAGGAATGAACAAAGGCTTTACTATAAGAAATTTAAAAAATAGCTTATTTTATACTGTTTGAACTATAGTAACGCATTATGATATGAACTTATAATATAAAATAGTAGTTTAGCATATGTCGGGGGGGGGGGACACCTGAAATATTTAAAAGTTAATATTCTAATAATGTGTCAGGCTTTTATGACACATAACATCGGACTAAATCGTGCATTATGTGAATTGTGAATGGCATTTCTTTGACTGTATGTGCGGAAGGAAGATTATATAGGCCACATCTAATCTTGACATTGATAACTGTGCTATCATCATTACCATATATAAACTTGGAACTGGTCTATCTAAATCCCTGTGCAATTCACGTCAATTATAAATATTTCCTCTTTGATTAGAAACAAATTATAATACTCTGTATTCTTATTTCTTTTTTCCACAGGAATTAACACCTCCTTGCCTGTTACTTAATTACCGTTACTTATTAACAGGAAAATGAACCTGTCTCTCTTACCTCTTCTCCTGGTACTCTACCCCGTTTGTCACAGACCTGGAAGGAAGAGAAAGGTTATAATCATGAGATGTTAAAATTGTGTTTCAGGAACATATAATAAGGCGAAGCCAAAAATATAAATGTTAGCACGATATACATATTCACAAATATGACAGTAAACAATTCCTGGCAGGTAAACGCACATCTGCACTGAGTACACTAAAGTCAATATATAGGAGACAGACTCGTCACTGTAAGATGCACGGACTTACTAACATGAATATAAACATCGGCTTTATAGGGAAGACAAAGTAGTCTTATACTCGTCTTTAAACACTGAGTGACGTCATCAAACACTGGGTGACGTAATTCCACACTGAGTGCCGTCGTAATGATGACTTCTCACTGAGATTATCAGATAGGTACCATTGACAACAGAGAAGATGAAGCGTAGGAAAATGAGAGCAGTATTCAAAGATAGAACTCAGAACATCATGATTGGATCGATTTAATGATATTGGTTAGCCCACATAGCAGCATATTGGTTATCCCCCCCCCCAACTCCCTCCCTTCGTCTTAGTTGGTCTGTTTCTATCGTCTTGTTATATATCTTGCATATATGTTTTTCTTCTAAATTTATCCTGTGTGTGTATGTTAAATTGGACGTGTGTACATCCGCACAAAATCATTTAGACGGTCTGCAAAAAACTATTTACAGTGGGTTCATGCAACCAATACGCCCTGTGTGTCTATCAGACTATTATAGGCCAACACCTTGTGAGCTCGACATTGCTTTGTCCCTATATACTGACTGGACTAGGACTTGGTTTGGGTTGCTCATGTACTCTATATAACTCTGTTAGGACTCGAGAGTACTCGAACCAAGTGGTCTCGGAGTCGGAATCAGGAAACATAGGACTCAACGACATCAGAGTGTTTCTTTTACTATAACATACAGACATATTGAATGATTCTGATGGAAAGAGTACTAATAACAATATGGACCATGTGAGGATACAAGGCCCGGATGTTGCATTATAATATCGTCACCTCTTGAAGATAATATGGAAATACAATAGTTAATTTGTTTTGAAATCAACGACATTACCAATTACTTTGAACACCCCACCCCTCCGCTCTCTCTGGCCCAAGATCCGTTGAAATCCTGTAGTTATACAAAAGACGAAATAAATAATGCAACTATTTTCAAACCATTATTAGTTCAGGTTCACCACTGCCTTTCTTCTTGTATCATAATACTGCTACTATTTCACAGTACTGTACATACAGCGGGTGGTAAGAAAAGACGTTTCTTGAAAGTTATAAAACTTAAATTTAACCTTAAAGGTGGACCTTCTACTCCTACTTTAATTTTCCTAGTATGTTAATCTACATCAAATTGATGAAATCTACCTCAATAAATGTACTTGTTTTTTGGTTTCAAGTTATATCCAGATGTGCCCTTTCATATATAGGCCTGGTTGGACCAACACATTTATGTCAGTCACGTATATATACATTAATATAAATAAATAACATAATATAATCAATAAGTATCCCTCAAATCCCATTACAACTAAAACTATTAGAACGGAGTAACATTTACTGATTGTTGTATTGCTGCTTGCAGTGACGTCAGACTTAAATATTCTACAGATGAAAAGTATGCATCGATATTTTTTTTAAATGGCGGCGGGACAGCTATACAGGGGAAGATATACGGGGAAGCAATAAAGGGCATATATATAGAGGGCAGCCGTTCGGGGCAGCTTTATAGGTAAACTTATACCGGGGCAGCTAGACGTGGCAGTTATACAGGGCCAGCTATACAGGCCTAGCTAAACAGAGGCGGCAGAACGGGGCAGCTATATAGGGGAAGTAACACGGTGGCAGCTATACAGTGGAAGATATACGGGGAAGCAACAAGGGGCAGCTATAAGGGGCGGCAATATAGTAGGGGTAATCATACGAGGGAAGTTATACGGAGGAAGATATATGAGGAAGCTATAAGGGGCAGCTATATAGGGGCAGCTATACCGGGGCGGCATATACGGGGCAGCTATACGGGAGCAGCTATACAGGGCAAACTGTAAGGGACAGCTATATAGAGGCAGCTATACCTGGGCGGCAATACGGGACAGCTATATAAGGGGCAGTTATACGGGGGTAGCTATACAGGAGCGGCAATATGGGGCAGCTATATATGGGCAGTTATACGGGCCCAGCTATACAGGGGCGGCAGAACAGGGCAGTTATATAGAGGCAGTTATACGTGGGAAGATATACGGGGGCAGCAATATAGGGGTAATTATACGGGGGAGGCTATTATTCGGCTGTTGTTCGGAAGACATCAGTGGCGTGTTGTCAGCATCATCTTTCTTCGGAAATTTGCTTGTTTTTTGCTCATTTTAGTGAACACCTGTCGTGTTTACTCTAGTATCAAGGTTTATTGTTTCTGTCAACGGTTCTAGTGTTTAAAACAGTTGGTATTCATTAGTTCCAGTGATAACGTCAAGTGCATTTATCGAATTTCACCTTTTCTGACCTATCGGTAATGTTGTAGTAGCCTATACTATAGCCTACACTATAGCATTATACGTGGTTCAGTACGTTAGTCGTTTACCTGCAAGAGAAGAAGTCTAAATATGTTGGAAGCTTGCTGGGGACCGAAGCAGATTCCACATCCCTTTACTCCACTCAGTATATGTTAGTAATAGTTGTTGACTACATCCCTTTAATCCACCATTGCATGTTTAGTAATATTTGTTGACTATATCATTCTTATCTACAGACTTCAACATTTAGTAATATTTTGAGTAATATTAGTGATTACATTGATGTAATCCACTCAGTGTATGTTATTAATATTTTTTGGCTGCATCACTCCAATCCACTCAATGTATGTAAGTAATATTTGTTTACCACATCCCTTTATTCCACTTAGTGTATGCTTACTAATATTTCTTGACTAAATCAATTTAATCCATTCATAGCATGTTAAAGTAGTACGTGTTTACTATGTACATTTTATCCACCCATGGTATGTTTAGTAATATAAGTTGACTACATCACTCTAATCCACCCATTGCATGTTTAGTAATATTTGTTGACTGCATCCCTTTAATCCACTCATTATATGTTAAGTCATATTAATACATTGATTTAATCCACTCAGTATATGTTAGTAATATTTGTTGACTACATCATTCTAATCCACCGACTTCAAAATTTAGTAATATTTGTTTACCACATCCCTTTAATCCATCCATTGTTTTGTTTACTAATATTTGTTGTCTACAATCTCATTAATCCCTCTGTGTTTGTTAGTAATACACACTAAACTGATGACCGATATATGACTCAATTAAACAGTTAAGGATATATCACAGTTATAGTTAGTTCATCGGATGACGTCACTTTCTGTTGTTACTTTGACTAAGCCATGGTGTGTTCATTACATTGGCGTGCGTTGAATTACAAACGTCTGGTGGTACTCAAGTACCACGCCAGTGGTATCTGGATGCTCTTGCTAGTAATTACAATATCGATATGTTATTAAAACAAATATCATAACATAATCATTATACAGGAGTTGGAATGATTACTTACTTGCCAAATACCAGTGTCGAGATTAAGGTAATATCTGTCATCAAGCTTTGTAGCAATATCAGGAACGCAGATAACTGTAAGAAAAACAAATACGATTAATAAACAATATATATGCTATAACGAATAAAATAATATCAATGATGTATTAGTAAATGAAACATTTTGAACAATACACAATAGAAACAACCATAGTACGTTTAACTAAGATCTTTATTGTCTCTAGGGATGCATATTCTTTCTTTTCGCAGAAAATATTTTGGGTTGTTACGGTGTCACCTGTTCTTTAGAAAAGTAATTTTGGGGAGGATGGAAAAGTCAGACATACTATAGTTGGGCTACACTTGAGAATGCATTTTATAAAAACTGTAGATGTTCCCAATTAATCCCCCTGTTCGTTCCAGTCCCTGGTTAGCACACATCTACAATGAAATATTACATAAACTATAAATATGTTCAATGTTACATGATTAGATCATCACACATTATTTTTAAATTTAATGTGTTGTCTTTTTCTGCAATATTTGACCTTGTTAAATAGTTGTTTAGAATTGCGAGTGATTACCATCTGTCAAATCTCGAACCTTTAACGTCATTGTACATATACATTGAACATCGGCCGCAATGAACACGGAGCATATCTATCTCACACTGCGATGCAGCAGGTATATAAAGAAAAGTACCTTTATTTCGCCATTTAGGAAAGATCATAATCCTTGGGAAAAGCATATACTTTTACTTAAAGCGGCGTGGTCGTCATGAGAAATCGACAGCAATTTATTTTTCAATTTTCTCATTGGTTTAAAGTCTTTTGCCAAACAGCATTGTTCATTTTGATGTAAGAGGTTTTAACAGGGTGAAAAATATTTTTTTTCTTCAGTATTCAATGTCAAGCTTTTAAATTTTAAAATATATATCATGCCCTATTATAAATTATTACACTATGCGAAAAGATGGGTTCTACTTTAGGTAAGAGAGAAGTATAAATGGTATTTGACCACTAATTTCCAAGAATTCTGCCAAACACATGTGTACAAACACAGGCGTTGTTGCCACAGCGGCAATATGAAGTGCATGCGCTACATATGTACAGTCCTCATCACACTGACCGAATCGGAACCGTTGCTGTGTGTGCTGTATGTGTGTATACAGACTTACAGTACAGGCAACCAGTTTACAACTCACCTTCAATATATGACACTACTGTACATTCAATACCACCGCCTACATATTCGCTCGAACGTATCTGTTGTGGTTATGCACTTACAACTTGAATTTTAGTGGACAAGGCCTTTTTTCATCAGCAGAGAAATTATTTATTGATGATTACTATATTAGGTCCAAGTCTAGTAAGTATATTTATATATATATAGGCCTATCCCTATATATTGAACCAAATAAAATTAGGCATAGGCTTGGGCGCTTGACATAAATAGGGTTAAGCGAATATATGACATTTTTCTTTATACAAGACTTGTCAGACACTAGTGAGAGTGAGGTCTCACCAAATGAGCATGTAGCAGGTGAAGTTGATAGTGCACCTAGGCAGCAGAATGTGGCTTCAAACTAAAATGAATCTCAACTTTAGGTTGGCATAGCACACACTTTCCACTTACTAAATATTTACATTACTTTAATGATCATAGACCACAAAAATCATAACGTATGCAGATTATGATGCATATAATAATGTAGTACAAGTTTATGTCACAATGTGCAACTGTGCCAAATGTTATCAGACCAAAATTTTTCCAGATTATGATACATATAATACAATGTTGCACAAGTTTATGTCACAATGTGCAACTGTGCCTAATGTTATCAGACTAAAATTTGCTTATTTTTCTATTTATAATTAATGTTGAACCGAATTCTTAAAACAAACAATATTTTCAGACATACATTGGTGCAGTTGGTCTGCACCTTAGTGTCAGACACACCTTCAAATCTCCAGAGAGTGATATTCAGATTGCAGCCAATATTACAGGTTTATGAAATTCCCTAACAGAGACAAACTATGTGATGTAACCATGCATGATGTTTGGGCTGAAATCCCCCTTTCTAATCCCAAAGTCATTTATCCACATTATATATATATTCATAAGATTGCGGTTTGATGAAAACTCAAACTCATAATACATGAATACCAGCTAAAAAATTGACATTCCAAAATATGTCAAATTTCAAGGTTTTAAGTAACTAAAGATTCGAAAATGAAAGTATAGCTTCTGAGGAATGTCAGTCTTTTTAAAATCAAAGAAATCCACATTTTGTCTTTTTCAGTGAAAACCAAAATATTATGTTTTGTTTCAATTGAATGGCTGCGGTTTGAATTTGTCTGACCTTACCTGGTATATTTTGGTATGAAATCAAATGAAATGTTTGTGTTCAATTCTTTCTTAAAGGGATATTCCAGTGGCTGAATTGTGACATTTATGTAGATAAAATAAATATTCCACACTGTCAAGGTTTCTTTGTTAAGAATTCCGTCAAAATGCATCTTTGTGATTATTTTCATCTGTGACGAACTGGATGAATTAGCTCATAAATAGACAAAAGCATTTGTATTCGAGATGCAATGATTGCATCGTTCACTCTGCTGTGTTGCCGCATGCATTCACAAAATACCAAAATTTCACCCATCAGAGTGCTATGAGGTAGTGAGTTTCAGCCAAAATATATCCTGCATTTTTACGAGCAGCCAATTTCCCTGCTATCCCTTAATATGTTAATGATTGTACTGAAAGAAATAAACAAACTGTTTTCAAATTGTCCAACAGATGTATGTACAAGGATTGTCACGAGAACAGTTAGAGCAGGTTGCAGTAGAGCTTCTCCGCAGAAACCCATATGCTCACAGTGATCTCACTGCGCCAAACCAGACTAAGGAAGTGACTGCTTCTTGTGAAGTGCAAATGTCTGCAATGTGTAGAGATGCTTAGGGATGGGGAAACTAAGTGCTGCACAAACAGGGTGCAACAATATGTACATTACTCGGATGCATTAAGGGACATTTGCCTTATTGCACACATCTTGGGTGTAACTATGCGCATGCGAGAGGATGGTCTTGCTTTGGAAGAAAACAGAACCGATATAAACTACAGACAATATGCTTACAGAAATTTTATTTACTGGAAGTTTGGTCGCCTAGGTAGAGAAAATAGAATGGTATTGACATCCTGTTACATCTCAAAGATAAGGGAAAGATTTCCATCTGTGGATGGACAATATGTAGGATTCGATCCTGGCAACAACCATCGATTAAGAGAGAAAACAGTTAGAAGGAAAACATATTGGCAAAGTGATAGTGATAAATTTGTAGAAAGTGGTAACCCAAGTTCGGTGATGGGGGCAGTGTGAGGGGGGGGGGGGGGGGGGGGGGGGGTTTTTTGTTATTGTTTATCCATGTAGTGAAACAGTGTTGAATGTAAACTGATTACTTCATGGTTTGAAAAAGGGTACCGTAATCAATCCTGTCAACCTTTGGCAGAGTGATGATAATTTATTTTCTAAGAATATAGACATTAGTAACCTATGTGGGGTGATGGTGGGTGGGGGTGGGCTATTGTTACTCCAGGCAGTGAAACGTTGTTGAAGGTAAACTGCTTATTTCGTGGGTTGTGAAAGAGTTTTCATTCCTATCAACAACATTTGGCACAGTGATGGTAATTACTTTTACTTAAGTTTATAGAGAGTGGTTACCTAAGCAGGGCGGAGGGGAATGGGTGATATTGTTTTTCCAAGGAGTGAAATAAGTTTTCAAATTATGCTGAAGGTAATTTTTTTTTTTTTTTTGAAAGGTATGAAACGACACGATCAGGGGATAAAGTTAGAATGTTAGTGGCAAATAGCAAATGCAGATCTAGATATGAGCACTACAATAAAGGTATAAAAAGTTCAAATTTAGTTGATGACAATGTATTCTCTTTTCTTTCTCTCAATAATGAAGTATTATCACAGCCATTGTGATGTGTTATAGACAGTTAAAAACCATGAATGCTATCAGACCAAGTTGCCAAGCTTGATTTACTACTTTTAGTTTTGATAAATGACCTCTTATCCAGCTGAGTTTCATCTTTAACAAAGATACTAGAAGGTCCTAACCCTACTACAGTAAAAGCCCCATTGACTTACATGTTAAAGTCCAGGGTTTTCCTAACTTTTTCCCCCTACGAACCCCTGTGGATGTCAGAGTTGTCAATGAATCCCAACTTTTCGAGACACGATCTGAGTCATTATTATACTATAATACGCATAACAGTGCTTCGTAAAAGATCATCGTGTAATATTCACGACGTACTGTTAAGCGTACACCAACTTCACTAAAGTCATGCGGCCTGTGTCTGTTTCATAATTCAGTTATTTATCACATGCACGGTATGGTACTACTATGGCAACATATGCTTATGGACTGCGAAATGAGTTTGTCGATAGGTACAACTTTTGTACATTACTAAACTATATGATATAGCAGATTTTAGTTCAACAAAAGTACTCTAGTTTTGACTTTCAGAAACGTTTCACTAACCCCTGGGATGGACTCACGCACCCCTGGGGGTTCATGCACCCCAGTTAGGGAACGCCTGTGTTAAACCATTACAATATTATGTTCTCTAAGTCTAGATAGAAGTTCTGTCTAAATGCTACTCACCACTGGATAAGTATGTGGAGTATGTAATGGCTAGCGGTCTGGATCGTATATTATAAATAAAGAGGTGAGAAAGTATCGAATATCAGCTGGGTTGTGTATTATATCTTGCTTCGTCCCTCTCTGGGTTCATACTAATACAACTTAGCATCTGCTATAGTATGTTACATCTCCTTTCCTTTAAAGAACTTATACAATTAAGAACACAAAAGTTTCAAAACTTGCAGACTTTCTCAAACTAATGAAATTTTACTTCTACAAAACGACAGAAAATATTTACATGACATAATCTTTAAACCATGTTGTGGGTTTGTGTTTCTTCCAGATCTTGTTGTTTGACTGAACGTGTTTTTTTGTCTGTCCTGTTGGCCATGGTGCTCTGCCAATGGTGATGGTGTGTCATCAGTCCTGTCCTGAGCTGTGAAGTGTTCTGTTGTGTGTCAAAGACGTCTTCTGTTTCGTCTATACGATCTGTTGTGTTCGGTAATCACTTCATATGACCTAGGTGCAACTTTGTGTTGCACATTTGCCTTAGTCCATTCCTTCTGTGACCCATGTGGCATAGTTCTAACGGTGTCCCCTTCTTGAGCTCTTGCAAGGGATGTGCTTGTTTGTCAAAGTGGTACTTTTGTCGTTGTTTGTTTTTTTGAGTTTGTCGAGTAACGTTGGTCGGTACAATGGGTTTGAGGAGTTCGTCAGTAAGAGGAAGTAGTGCCTTTGTTCTGCGACTGAAGAGTCTTTGTGCTGGGCTTGTGTCAAATCCTTGTGATGGAGTGTTTCTGTAGCTCAAGACTGCAATATAAGGGTCTGACTTGGCTTTCTTCAACAACATTTTGACAGTTTTGACTGCTTGTTCTATTCGCCCATTGCTTTAAGGATAGCCTGGTGAGGATGTGATGTGGTTGAACTGCCACTGTTTTGCAAAGTTCTGGAATTCTGTTGAAGAAAATTGTGGACCATTGTCTGACATGAAGACAGATGGTATGCCATGGCGAGCAAACTGTGCTTTAAGTTTGTGTATTACTGTAGAGGTAGTTGTTTCTGTTAAGAAATCAATCTCCCAAACCCTGAAAAATAATCAACAGTTATAAGATAATTTCGTTCCTTTAGGTGAAATAAATATGTTGCAACTTTTGCCCACGGAAAATTTTCTGGTTCATGGGGCATCAATGGTTCTTTGGATTGGTTAATGTCCATGCTTCTACATATGTTACATTGCTGTACATAGTCTCTTATCTGCGGTGTCATGCTCGGCCAGTAAACGCAATCCCGTGCCGACCTGAGGCATGCAGCAATTCCCATATGAGATGAATGAATCTTTTCCAACATACTGCGCTGGAGTGTCTTTGGTATAACGGCTCTTTCACCTCTGAGGATAACGTTGTTTTGCACCAGCAGTTCATCCCGACAGTGAAAGTATGGTGGCAAGAGATTTGGAAGTGCATCGTTTGTATCTGGCCACCCTTTCTGGATTACTTCTTGGAGCATCTGCAGAGTGCTATCATTGACTGTGTGTTCTTGTATTTCTTTTTTTTTGTTGGTTCAGAAATGGGCAATTGTGTGACCATGTTTAATGTTTCTGTTTCTTTTGAAGTGAATTCTTGTTGTTTGTAAGGCAAATAGGCCCTACTTGTGTGTCATTTATATACAGTGTCTTCCCTGGTTTGTAGGGAAGTTGTGTGTTATAGCTTTGTAGGCGAAGTAACATCCTTTGAAGACGCTCAGGAGATTTGTGTAACAGTTTTGTTACGATTATCTCTAAGGGCTTGTGATCTGTGTGCACTATTACTTGTCTACCATACGTGTATTGGTGGAAACGCTATAATCCGAAGATCACTGAAAGCATTTTGTTTTCTATTTGTGTGTATCTTGTTTCCTTTTCGGTGAAGGCTCTACTGGCATAAGCTACAGGTTGTCCTCCTTTAAGAAGAGCTGTTCCAAGACCTGTCTCAGAGGAGTCTGACTGTAGCACTAATTCCTTCGTGGGGTCGTAGTGTTGTAAGACTGGATGAATGCTTACAAGCTCTTTGATGTTGTTGAAAGTCTTGTCGTGGACATCCGACCAGTGCCACATCGAGTTAGTTGACGCAGAGGTTGACATAGGTCACTCAATTTTGGCAAGAATTTGCTAAGGTATGTGATGAATCCGATAAATTGCTGGACTCCTGCTACGTATGTAGGCTTTGGCATATGTAATGCAGCTACAACTTTGGAGGGATCTGGTTTGAGTCCATTGCTGGTGATGAGATGACCAATGAAGCTAACTTCCTTCTGCCTGAACTTGGTTTTCTCCTTGTTCAGCTGCAAGTTCTTTTCTCTGCATCTTTCAATAAGCCTCAGAACCTTTTGGTCATGATCTTTGATGGCTTCATCGTCTGTTTCCCCACAACCATAGACTAGAATGTCGTCGACTATGCATTTGACACCATGTAGGCCTTCCAAAGCTTGATTTTGCCGTCTCTGAAATTCTTCCGTCGCTGTGCTTAGCCCAAATGGCATTCTCAGCCACCTAAATCTGCCAAATGGAGTATTGAATGTTGTTAGAAATGAGCTTTCATTGTCTAACGTTAGAAATGAGCTTTCATTGTCTAACTTGATATGCCAGTATCCATGTTTGGCATCAAATATTAAAAATACGGGCCTTACTCAGCTCTGGTAGGACATCCTCTAAAGTTGGCATCGGGTAATGGCTTCTTTTTAGACTCCTATTTAGATCTTTAGGATCTATGGAAATCCGTAATTTACCAAGTTTCACTACAGTTACGAGGCTAGACACCCATGGTGTTGGTTCTGTCACCGGCTGGATGATGCCATCTGCAGTCATTATCTGTAACTCTTTCTCAAGTTTACCTCTGATAGGCACTGGGACTCGACGAGGAGGTGGACTACTGGTATCGCCTCTGGATCTAGTTGAAGATGATAGTCTCCCTCTAGTAGTCCTACCCCTGAAAAGACATCTGTTAAAATCATCAGTTAGATGTTTCAAAGTCAGTGTCGAATGAGAGTCATTCAAGGTCGTTTTGTTCACTCGTCTTGTCATGTCGTCATACTTTGTCTGTGTGGTGGTTATGTTATCATGGTTAATTTGAATGAGACCCATCTGGTGGACTGCCGTGCAACCCAACAGAGGTTCAGCAGACTTTTCATCCACTAACACGAAATCCACTTTGTACTTCTTATTATTGTTTGGATTAACCACTTTGACTTGACATTAGCCAAGTGGCTTTGATAAACTGCCATTGTACATCGTCGGCATCTGGTTTGTGGATTTTACTGGGCTCTTGTGCAGCTTATCAATTATTGACCTTGGCATTATATTACAGGTTGCTCCTGTATCTAATTGAAACAACACTTTCTTTGACTGGACCAGCATAAATGCATATATGTTACGTTTACACTCTTGCGTTACATTGTATACTTGACAGTTACTTACTGGTACCTCTGGAATAAGTCTTACTGATTGAATTTCTTCATAATCAGAATCTGATGTTCCACTTGATTTACTATATGGGCTACTGAAGTCCTCAACTACATTCACTTTTCCTTTATATTTACTCTTACTTGTCTTAGGCCTTTATTTCTTTGCTTCTGACCTAGACATGCACTGAGATTCAAAATGGTTTGATTTCATGCATAATGTGCATTCATGTTCATATGCTGGACATTTGTTTTTGCCCCACTGGTGTTTTCTCCCACAGTACCTGCACTTCTTGTAGTGTGATGACTGACTCTTTTCTCTCTTCTTGTGAGGTTCAAACTTCTGCTTGACCATATGTATCGTTGAATGGTTCTCAATCGTTTTGATCCTGTCTTTGCAGAGCTCTGATGCCTTGCAAATGTCTTCACATCTTTTGAGGGTAAGATCTCCTTCTCGTAAGAGTCTTTCTTTCAGTGTTGAATCTGTGATGCAACACACGATTTTGTCTCTAATTAGCGACTGTCGTTAACCGTTCTATCTTTCGGTTCTTTGTCTATCTTGAGAGTTTCGTTTATGTCCCTTCCTTTGCTACCAAGCAAGTATTTACACATTTTCGTTTTCAGCGTCTCATCTTTCTTTTCCATAGCCAATTATAGGTACAGTTCCAATTCTGTTCTCCAGTCCGTCCAGTCAATGTCTAAATTTGTTGAATCAAAATTGAATGGTGCTGGAGGCTGTATGTGTTCAATTTTGAATAATTGCTTTCTATGAACGTAAATGCTTGACAACTTGTATCCTTGCTGAGTGTGCTAGATTAGAGTTTGTGAAGCACCTGCCATTGTTCCGAATGAAAAGAGACAATATTTCATATACGTGATGTATTCAACCCATCTACTATATGTTCGATCGGGCTTTACGCATTTTGGTTAGGCATATTCGATCCTAAGTGTGTGCATACTGTACACCCAGTAAGTTTGTGCAATCAATATGATACACAGTTAATGTTTGCACATTATTTCGCGAAATTAATAAAGCCCATAGGTATGACTGCATTATGTATGATACCTGTGAGCCATGTGCGTTGGAGGCTATTTTATGTCGTCCTTATTTCTCCCGCTATGTAAAGTTTCCGAATGTTTATATGGATGTCTTATCAGCGAAATCGTACTTTACTTCTGACACCATGTAATGGCTTGCGGTCTGGATCGTATATTATAAATAAATAGGTGAGAAATTATCGACTGTAATCTGGGTTGTTTATTATACTTGTATATCTTGCTTCGTCCCTCTCTGGGTGCATACTAATAAAACTTAGCATCTGCTATAGTATTTTACAGAGTATGCGACCTCAGATGCATGCAAAACTCAGTGGCAATACTTAAGACTTTAAGGCATCAATCAAATGACATTTTTACAGTGTGTTACAAGGAAAAATAGTTTTGCATGTAATCTAAGGGCTCTGTTTTTTACATAAAAATCAAAGAACATGCTTTGCTTGAATTATTATACTTCATAAAACAATGTAGTACGTGTAGAAACAGTACTGGCATTCTACAGATGTTTCCACTTTCTGGACTGAAACATAATAATGATACTGGATTTGTATAGTGCTAAATCAGAAAAAATTACTAAGAAAGAAATACTAAATGTACAAATTTAGCTCACATCAAGACTAAAATTCATGTAACATCTCTCCGAGCCATTAAAAGTGCTCACAAATCATGTGAAATAAAAACTGCATGTTGTTTCCTAAATTAACCATTATAGCTTAGGAATGCCCCACATCAACTGAACCTGCAAATTTAGACTGGTACTGTGCAAGTAAAACACTCATACTAGGCTTTGGAGCACTGTCAATATTTGGTTTGATGTTTTTGGGTGATCTTTTGGTAGGATCACTCTGGCCAATAAGTAGCACTGAATTTCTTTTCTGAGCAGAAAGACAGTTTTCATCAATTCAGGAATGTAAACAAAATCCTTAGGCACTTTGAAGTTTGAGGCGTCCATTGCTTTGATCTTTTACTATACTTAGCCCGATACATTGGTTTGCCATCTACGGTTAAATTATATGCTCGTTCAATGTGATAGTTGTGATCAATAGCAGCCAGTAGCATTCTAGTTACATATGCATCATAAGAATAAGCACAACGTTTATTGGCATACATTAGCATATGATTGTGAAAGGATTCAAGAGAACCAGTACGCTTGAAATTGTTGTAATATGGAAAAGTGTTAACAAATTGCTTCTTGAGTTTGACAGACCTAAGAGCTTCATGCAACCATGATCCCTTCTTCAGATAAGGCTTACTACGGTCGTTTTCATATAGGTGGTGATGACTACATTCACCTGGTGTACCATCAATTGATAACAACCACTGGTGCTCGTTTAGTTACAGCAAAATTGACTTGATTTTGATATCATTACCGCCTCACTATTTAGCGTAGTACCAGAAATGAGTACATATAGCGAGGATCCATAAGTGCAGATCAGTGTTCTCTTTGGCATTTGTTACGTTAGAGAGTTTCTTGACAATGTTCTTTCCTCCATGCCAAACATCCACTTGATGAGAAATTCCATCATATTTTGGACAATTTTTGAGCAGTGCTTTTATCTGATCATATGCATCTGTCACTACTTTACAGATTTATTTTTTTTGTATTAGAAATCCAATCCTCTCTCAAATCCAACTCTTTCCACGTTTGGACTTTCCATGTTTGGCCATCTTCATACTTCCAAGAAAAAAATAATTGCTGTACCAATAGACCTCCATTGATAAGATGAGATTTTAGTACAGTTTGTGTTTGTACAGTACTCCCCATGTTTTAACTTCAGTAGTTCTAACAATTTGGTTATAGATACAATACATTTCGCTTCCTCAATTACACCAAGAGTTTCCCATGAAGGGTAGTTATCTGGAAGAGACTCTTCACTCTGCAGTTCTGAGGAGTCCATCTCAAGCTCTGGAGGAAACGCCTCACTCAAGGCGTCGGAAAGAAGAACCGATGTGGATCTCCGTTCTGTTAATATCCGCTTTCTAGGATTTTCCATACTTCGTGAAAAAATATCTAATTTACAGTAGCCTATTCTTGTCAATAATACAGTCACTCACTGCATTGTATACTGGACTTTCCCTATGTGAAACTGTAGCATACATGCGAAAGTTGCTGATGTTGCATTACGAGGCAGTGATAGATCATATAGTTGGATCATTATTCGCAACTCTATGATGGTGCGAGTTGATTTCCATACGTTTCTTCATCCGTCGTGTTTCGCCTTTTCTCAACTTTTTAACAGAATGTAGTAGTCTGATATAGAACTCAAATTTGAATAGATGGGTCTTTATGAAACTTTTGTCATCAATTTAACAATTCCAATTATTAAATTATTAAATATAAACATCAATTAAAAACGTATTTAAAGTCATAATATACAAAGTAGACTTTCCGTCAAACATGTCAACATTTTGATTAATTCGTCGACTTGTTGTGAAAGTAGTTGAAATTCCAGGGGTGCAACTTTATGATTAAACAGTTGAAAATTAGAAAAAATAAGCCGTAATTTAAAGATTGAAATTCTGAATTTTTGTTATAAAAAAGCAACATTTCCAGTTTCATACTTGAGCCACCGTAGTACCGAAAAATAAACCAACTCAGACCTGCAAACCAAATCGCTTTCTGTCTCCTTATGTTTTAATCGCTTCCAACGATACTGTTTTCATTACTATTTCTAATGACATACGCCATCAGAAAGCCTTTCTTTGATATATACTAGTCTTGGTATCTGTAAGAGGGGCTCATTACAGTGGCGGACTGGCCACACGGGCATTGGACAATGCTCGGTGGGCCGGTGGCCCGGTGGGCTGGGGAGCGTGGTAAAAAATACAGACCATTTTCACAGTAGTTAATAGACTACAGACGAGCTGTGTAGAAATACAACAACCTGTCCGTGCTAATATTGTTACGAAAAGATATATACGGTGACCAATGCATTCTGAAATATAAATAGCATTGGCAGAGAATACAGATTTTATTAATCTGCACATCGTTCTTCAGAAAACGAAGTAAAAAAAGGTAAAATCTTATTATATTACTTTGGATATCACTCAGTAGCTAAGTCCTGAGAGATTATGTATAAACAAAATAACCCACATATAATAGGGTGTTTGGTTATCAATTAGACGAATGTTAGTCGACGACTTTGAGTATATGTCCCCGGTTTACCGATTTTACGAAATTGATCCCCGACTAATTGAAAAGGGCGACAAATGATTTCCTAGTATAAAATGTGACATGAAGAGACTCAAGAAGGGACATTAAGGGAGGGAGATGGAGAGAGGGACATGAAATTAGGGACACGGAGGGAGAGACGTGGAGGGATGGAAGCGGAGAGAGAGATGTGGAGAGGAACGTGTATAGAGGGACGTGTAGAGAGGGACTGTAGAGAGGAACGTGTATAGAGGGACGTGTAGAGAGGGACTGTAGAGAGGGACATGAATAAAGGGACATTGATAGAGGGACATCACTCACATCATACATGGGGAGAGGGACATGGAGGGCAGGACCTAGAGAAAGAGGGATGTAGAGAGAAAGATACACACACACACACACATGTCGAGAGGGACCTGCGGAAGGATGTATGATAACAGATACTACAGTCTTCACATTATTCACTTTACTGTCTTACTTTATTTGTTGCAATATATCTTATCTTCATGTTGATGTCTGTGGAAAAAAAGGATCTTGGCCAAACTTGGAAAAAAAAATATCATTGATGGTGTGGCTGCCAGAAGCAGCAAACTGCGTAGGCTACTACCCTCGTAGACATGACATGTGCTCGTGTTATTGAACATATATGTTTTAGTGGATTTTAATTAGGTTTTTTCCATTTTTGTCAAGCATGTTGTCACAAAATGCTGGAAAACTAAATAAAATGCAGTTTAAAACATATATTTTTGTCTATTTTAGTTTACGTTTTACACTTTTCTCAGTTTAATAAAGTGTTGCTTCTGGAAATTATTTTTGGGTCTTTTTTAAAGGATTATTGAAACCTGAAAAATTGAGAAATATAGCACCATTTTGCATCTAGGCATTCCTTAACTTAAAAAAAAGGGGCCCCCTCCCCAGGACGGCAATCACTATGTAGGTAACATATCAATGAATAGCGGGCCGGTCTAGATGAAATATGCCCAGGCCGGTTTTAAGACCAAGTCCGCCCCTGGCCCAGTACACAGTTATATATACTTGTTTAAACAATGTAGGATCGTGATGACTTATGACAGTGTTACTTCATGCATCAGTTTGTCTTTAATCAAAAATACCAATTTACTGAACTTGTTGCAAAATACAATATACCCTGTATTAAACAATATTAACAGGCAATGACGCCCGGTGATAATGCGCCCTCATTTTTATTGAAACTAAAACCCAACCAATTGTCGACTACGAGAATGTATCACTGTAAACAACATGATACATGGAAAGAAACTAATCGACAATTCAATAAGAACTTTACCTTTCACTCCTCGAGATTTCAATATGGATAGAGATGGTCCGACGGGTATCGATGAGGGCGGCAGACAGTTAAATAGACTATAATCAGAGAAAGACATAAAATAATTCATTCGTCATTACACCCTTCTTAATTGTTACTATTTTGAATATTGCCGTATAAAGATTAGCCCATAGTATGCAATACATCAATAGTTGTTCCTTCCTCTATTACAACTTCACACATTAGTAGAGTGTTTTAGAAAGGATCAGGAAACACCGGCGACGGAAACTATTAAAAACAACTAATACGGTAACTGGCATGTTTTCCAACTCTACCTGCAGGAAGAAAGTTTAAATGTAAATCATGCAACGATTTGCTATTACATTATTCATTCGTTTATTTTTGTTTATTAGTTATTGGGTCATTCCGTGTCAAATCACGGATGGCTGTTGCTGCACCTAAATTCCAAAATTATTTGTATGAATGGAATACCATAAAATAAGCATATTCTGAAAATGTCAGTTGCATTGCTTCATAGATGGCCGATTTATCATACTTTGAAATTCCGCAATTTGTCGCCATCATGACATTTTGGATTTTTCTTGATTTTTGAGGTCTAATTTATGAGCAATTAAACATCCTACTACCTTTATATTACAGACGCATATAGAGTCTATCCCATAGAACAGGATTATTAAACAATAAGCTGCAAAAACATTGTCTTGTGGAGTTAGTTTAACTTAAAAGTCTCAAAATATTCAATTTTTTTATTTTTCACTAACAAATGTGCTATTTTTAGTGATAAATTGCTCCAAAACCATTGCTTCAGTGTACTTGATTCTTTCAGAGGTTATTATGTCTAGTACAAACAATACAAACGTATGATTACAATGCTTTCCTATAATATATTTGCAAGTTGTGCAGCTCTAAAGGTGCTATTTTATGCTGCGATTCAGCATGAGAAAGGGGTTTTGATGACAAGTTTTACCAAAGTAACCATGTTAGAGCTGCCAGGGTTTTATATTTTAATTATTAGTATAAAGTTCTTACACCTTAACAAATTTCAGGGTTCTAGCTTTTCTCAATATTAATTCATGAAGTTGGTAAGTTTCTCCGATGTGCAAAAGTGGTCGTCTTTGACAGCCAATAACTCAAAACGCGTCATGTTGAAAAAATCTGATAATTTCTTCTTGAGGAAATTATCACCCTGTTTGTACAAACAAATTCAGGAAGGTGTTTTGCCTTTTTTGGAAATGAAATATTTTGGTATTTTCACAAAAAACGTTTTTGAGTGTTTTGATGCTCCACATGTTTCGAGCTTCTCTTAAGATATTATGTTTAGGATGGTGTGTTAGTGTAGAGAGACAGGTAAGAGGGAAGCAAAGTAAATGTTTGGCGTTTGTTGACTTCAAATGACCTGTGACCTCCATCGAAAGCAATAATAGGCTTCTTAAATTTGATTTGGTACACATACAAACCAAAATATGAGATCTGCCCAAGCTTCGCTTCTTGAGATATTGGTTTTCACAATTTGACCCCTGGTGAACCCAAGTGACCTGCGACGTCCACCAAAAACAATAGGCTTCTTAAATTAATGTGGTAATTCTACACACAAAATATAAGGACTGCCCAAACTCTCCTTCTTAAGATATTATGTTTACAAGGTTTTTAAAATTTGACTCTGGTGACCCCATATGACATTTGAACTCCACATACAAACAATAAACTTCTTGCTCTTAATGTGGTACTTTTACACACTAAAAATGAGGTCTGCCTTAGCTTCTCTTCTTGAGATATTGTGTTTATAAGGTTTTAACAATGTGATCCCTGGTTAACCCAAATGACATGTGAGCTCCACCAAAAACAATATACATTTTGTACTAAATGTGTTCTAGGTCTGCCCAAGCTTTTGCACTACAAATTAACTGTACATTGATTACATGTCTACCTGTACGGCTAACAAATGTACTCATCCATAGTTAAAACCGTGGATTCCAATCAATGTCCCATCTACTGCACCCACAACCTGCGGAAATCCTGTTACCAAAAACAATCCCTCTGAGCATTGGTCACAGAGGCTGGAGTGGTTAGGAACTTAATTTCATCATTATGGATTTGAACCAATGCTCTTATAACCCTCCTCAATGCCCATGAGGCAGATGACTTGCTGCATCCGTGTACAAAGACACACTCTGCTAAGGCACTTTTTGATCGTGATTCATAAAATCTTAGTGCAATGAAAACCTGCAAACTGGCTGACAGAGCCCATCTTCTGTTGGTGGGATGTTCTTACTTGGCCTGTAATATGTTCATTAAAGTCATACAGCCTAGCCTAGTAAACCTATATCTTTGGTACATGTCAAAATCATTGTAATGTTCAAAAGGCTGCCTTCTGTCTCTAACAATTCTCTCTCTTTGTAGAGTTCGACAATAATTACGTTGTTGACCAGCTTGCTGATACAAATATAACGCCATTTGTGCACAAGTACATAAAACTCACATTTTATTACTTCTACATGTACAGTAAGAAACTAAACAAATTGTAAATCAATTGCTTACCATAGCATCGAATCATACTTACGATTGATCTGGATCACTACTTAAAGTTACGCATGATCGGATTGAACTGAAGTTTGATATCAAGCGAAAGTTTCTTTGTGGAACGGAGATAAGTTTGATTTCAAACTTACGCTCGACAAGGTGACTTACGCACAATTGATCAAACTTAAGATTAAGCGTAACTCTTTGTGGAACGGGGCCCATGTGTTTTTGTAAAGGAAGCGCGCGTCTGTTTTACTGAATACAACATCTTTTTATTTGAAGGCGCGCGTCTATTCCATTGAATACAACTTCTTTCCATTGTATTGTTCAAGTATTTAATTGACAGGTGTCGAACAAATGAAAACGTCAACTATTGAAACTGTCAGTACAGTTAGTGGACATCTTTAGCAAGGAAAAAAAATGATGAATTAAGTTCAATAGACTTTTGCGATAAAACAAAATGTGTACTGAGTAGAAAAGAGTGGAAATATTTAAGGTACAAATGTATGATATAAATGTGTAAAGTATTGGGTATATAGACAGGTTAGGATTTTTGCAAATGGGAATATGGTGACAACACAATGTAGAGTATATAGAGATAGGTTAAGTGATATTGCCTTGTAGGTTTGGGAGGGTGAGTGGTGGGTTGGGGAAAGGATAATACTGCAATGTTAGTAAGGATCTACATAAAATTATTAGAGATTATTCTTTACACATATGTACTGTGTTTGTTTCTATTAGTATATTCTGCTAACAATGAGAACAGAAGAGAAAAAAATATATATATATACGTGATTTTGAGTGTGATTTACATTGACTGTTATGTGAAGTAATATTATGCATATATCAGTTTTCTGTCGCAAGGCGGCAGGGGTGGGGGAAGGGGAGGGGCAAGGGTTTGAGTGGAGGAGTTAACGACAGGTTGATCAGAAGAGACGGACAATAAAGTTATGACAGGAGACCTTGCTGAGAGTATGTGTGTGTGGGAGGGGGGGGGGAGGTTAACGTGTGTGTGTGGGGGGGTGCTTTTACCAAGATCAGTTTCCAAGGGTCATAAACATTAAGGAAATGGGGTAAGTAGTCTCGCAGATTTGGAGGGGGTGCGAGGGGTGGATTAGGGAAAGCTTAGGGTATTATAATTGAGAGGGGTGCCATATTAATAGATTATGCCAATTACGATATGTTTAATTGATACCACTGACCTGTTTTTACTTTAAAATTGATTATCAGTTAATTTATAAAATAATTAAAGGAAATTATTGAGCTTTAATATAACAAAATTATTTTTTGCTTCTATTTTATCTACTTTCAAATGTTATGTTATTCTCATGTTCTGTTAAACTCATCAAAGTTTGTGTTTAATTATTTTGTGTAGATTTTAGCAAAACGTCATACTCTAAGATTATGATTACTTGCAATATTGACTCCTCATATCTTGGTCTAATTACATCCTAAATTTTGGTTATTGTTTCAATAAGATATACTATTTTTTCCACTTAAGCCAAGGACTCCTATCTTCTAATTTCAATAAATTTCATTTTCTGAAGAATTTATTGTTAGTTTATTTTTTGATTCATTTTCTTCTTCATTTGCTCTGTTTTACTTCTACAATTATCTAAACTTATCAATAAACCTTCAGTAAATATTAAATATAACTAAATGAATAATTCCTATTCCTAATTCCTGTCTACTCCTATTATTTATTTTATAAATTACTAATACATAAACATAATTATTAATTGTACTTACAACAGTGCCTTTAATCTGTGAGAGTGTTGTACATAGTTTAATATTCCAATAAGTTGTTTAGTAATATCTCTCCCTTTCTTTGTCTGTATTTCCATATGCTGTATTGATGTTATGATTGGTAGAGAGAGACCAGAGGAGAGGATAATGTTCCCATATTCATCAATCTTACTAAAGGACCCGACTAGAGGCACACTGTATATGGGAATCTGAAGAAAGGTAAAATAATAAAAATAATTAATATCATCATGTTTGTTTACATGATAAATACTTAACAATAATAACATTATAATTAATTTAGCAATATCAACTTGATCTTTGTTCTAATTTCATATTAATGAAATAATAGGTGTTTATTTAATCATACTTTGTTATTGTTTTGCTAATTATTTAATAATTAGTGGTTTGAATTTTGTAACAAAAGTAAATTTTGTTTTATCTTTGCTTTATATTTGTTTTTATTGAAAGATGTTAAAGGGTAAACAAGAGGGTTAGGTTTATAACAGAGATCAGTCATTGTTATTTATGTAGAATGAATTAAAGGTATGTAAGAGGGGTGAGGGATGGACGTACCAAGAGATGTCAGGGGTGTAGGGAAGGGTGTGTTATGGTAAGGAAGGGTGTGTTAAGGCTAAGTGATATTTGGTCAGGGTTATAAGGAGGGTGCATTAGTGCGGGGGAGGGCCTAGATATGGTTTACCCTCGTGAATGTTATGTTGTTATTGTCAAAGCTTGTGCGAGGGGTGAGTGATACATGGACTGACGGGTGTCGTATTGGGTAGGGATGGTTGAGGTAGAGGTAATGAGGGGTGCCTTAATATGGGGGGGGGGCATGTAGACCGCTGATAAATATTTTATGTAATTTGTGTGTGATAGAGGGATGAAGTGGGGGCGGATTGTACGAGCCGGAACTGATATGTTCAAAATTAGTTACATTTTATCTTATTTATGTTTGTGATGGAAAGATCAGGATGAGGTGGGGTTGTTTTTTTTTAAACATGTTATATTTAGGTATCAGTTTGTTATTGAGGTATTCTACTACTTAGGTATGTTAATCATCTACATCAATTTCTGGTAAGATTTTGAAAGATAGCATTCATTAAGCGAAGATAAATAGTAAATATTGCTGGATTGAAACCTTTGAAAAGAATTTAATGATGATTATTTGTTGTTTATTATCTTACACACTCTATCCAGTAGTTTATTATTATATTTATATTTATTGTTTGTATTTACGATTCTGTTGTATTTTGAGCTTACTTATATATATAAATTTGAGCCTGTATTTCCTTGTTCTAATGTAAACAGTTGAATATTTCATAACTAAAGAGACCTTATCTCTTATTAAGACATTTGGCGATGTAAAATATGTTTTACTTGTATTGATGGATGTATTTATTTCATATATCCCTTTATGTTTTACTTACGTCATGATTGGATGCTTTCACCAGGAGATCTACGACCGCCATCTGTACAGACTTACTGGTGTTTATGTGGATATTCAAAGTACCCGAACACATCTCTGTTATAGTCTGGATGTCGTCGGGCTATTGATATAAATAAA
>KN889149.1:0-15936 GCA_000934455.1 Apostichopus parvimensis | reverse complement strand
ATGGATGGATGGATGGATGGATGGATGGATGGATGGATGGATGGATGGATGGATGGATGGATGGATGGATGGATGGATGGATGGATGGACGGATGAACAGATAGACTGAAGGTGATGGATGGATTAAAAGTGACGAACAGGTAACTGTAGCATGACCTATCCTACTTCTTTTCGATAAAGGTCCTTAGGGATCTTACAGCAGGTGATGTCACAGAATTCCCTTTCCCTTCCCCAACTTTAAAAAGAAACTTTTGAAGAAATTCCCAAGTAGTGTAACACTCCTTGGGATAGTGGACATCAAGAACATAAAAACTCTTAAAACAGATGTCCACTGCTTTTAACAAAGTACTGGCCTCAATGGCAAGTCCATCTATAATGATGAAGCACTGAGATGGTCTCTGTCGTGTTCCTAGTACCAAGACGGAGGGCTGCACCTTCTCGTGTCGCTGTTGGAAAGCCTCCAGGTATGCAGGTAGATTAGTTCCAACCTGCAATTAAAAGAATTTTTTAAACTGCAACTATTTTTTTTTACAAATACAATGGGTTATCCTCGTTTTATGAACCAAACAGGAGAAAAAGTGCCAGTCTTATGGGGATAAACACTCAGCTTAGAATACTCTAAATAAAAGAATTTTTTAATAGCAGTTCAACACAACACAGGAAGGACATTTTGCATGTCACCCTTGGGCATGTTCCAGACAGTTCATTCTCTTTTATGGCGAGTCATACTATTGTATTGTTAAAATGACCAAATTCTCTCCCAGGGGACGTGTGCACATTCCATCATGGCAAAAAGCCACCCTCTATTCCTCTGGCAAAAATCCTCCTTATCTGTGGTATCAGAAAAACAGGCAAAACTCAATATTTGTATGCATTTTTAGCTCAATCCACCAAGCAATGAAGTACTGTATACACTGTGTGCTTTCTTTAACAATTTGAACACTTCGACTACAGTACCTGGCCAAGTAGACACTTTTCTGTAGATGGCCAGAGGCCCACTAGGAAGAAATGGGCCTCCAACATTGTTTGTTGGTGGAGACCATTAATTTTGAACCATGGTGACAACAAAAGTCCCAATTCTTTAATGTGCTTCCTGCATTGAGCAGCAAATCTAACTTCTTGTACTATTACTTACATTATGAGCTGATTTGGGTTTCTTATATGGTGGCAGCAGTGGTGAATCAGGTGATTCATCATCGCTAGTTTCGGATATATCAGTGATAAAGGAAGTGGTTGATCTGGTCGGAGTGGTTGGGTTGGTCTGGGTGGTTGGACCGGTCTGAGTGGTCGGACTGGTCTAAGTTGTCAGCGGCTGATTTTCCTGAAAGAATAAATATATATAATATACAGTGTAAAGAGGCTGTATACAAAATTGCAATCCACCAACCGGTAGATCCATTGGACCTTCATTCCTTGTTTCTGTGATTAGTCCATAGTGTTGCGAGTTCAAATGGCTTTTCAAACTCCATGTATGATTGAATGTACGAAGACATCCTTCTTGACCACATGTAACAATTTGATTGAACAAACCTCCATTGATCAGGTTATGGATTAACCTTAGATGATGGAAGAGGTTGTTGGAAGTTTCATGAATATGGTGATCACAAATAAAGCAACATTTGCATTACACAGTTAAAGTACATGTACCTGTCTGTAGGACTTCAATCTTGATATGAATTTCAATCGCAGTCCAACTTGTGGAATCAACTTCTTCAAAACTTCAGTAGTAAGGAGGTCAAACGCTTCCTTGTCATCAATGCAGTTTACTGAAAGTTAAGAGGAAGAAATTTTTAACAGAAGTCATATTTAAAAGTCAATAATAGGGATAAATATTGACAATTTAGAAAATTTAGTGCAGGCTGTGTTGATTCTTCACTGCACGTTAATTAGCATGTACATTAATAGTATAGTATACAGTATTTTAATGACCAGTTAATAAGTCCTGACACTAACATGTATTTACTTGGATTTAGATTGTTCCATCAGATTTAGGGAAGTGAGTACCAAACCCTACTAAATTCTGCAATTAATCATAAATTGGTTGTCGCAAACTCATAGGTATGCACCATTGGCAATATGGCGGATAATACAAGTAATAACAATAATTATTTGCTTTACTATTAGGCCTACGCTAAGTAGAACTAGTTGAACTCAACAGTGTGCTGCAGTATTGTACATATCTCCACAGTCCACACACTATTAATGCCATACCTATTGAAAAAAAAATGTTCAGTTTGACGAAGCACTTTGCTGCATCATTCAACTCCATATTTAGATGTTCAGAAAAGTTCTCCCCCTGAAGAACAATAACCCTACCCATACGCCCCTAGTGATCTTCAGTGTTTCTATTTTCTAAACTTGCCAACATTTATTTGAAAGGGTGGCAGAAAAATGAAATCCAAGGGAAGATTTCAGCCTTTCCAACTCCAAGTATGAACCCTTACAGTAGGCTATGGTACGGTACATATTATCACATATAGGCCTGGGCTAGGCCTAATGCATGATTTTTTAAAATACATTGGGCAGCGACTGCAGGGTGTGTAGGACCAGAGACCTGCACAAAGCAGTAAAGCCTACAGTAGTCAGAAGTCACTGAAATCTACTGCCTGCTCTGGTCTCTTGACCTGCACACCACACAGTCACTACCCTGTGTAATAGGAAAAATCATGTACAGTATTACTATTTAGGCCTATGTACAGTACTGTAGCCCTTCGCAGGGTTTGTTGACAAGAAGAGCTGAAATCTTCCTTCAAATTGATTTTTCGGCCAACCTTTGAAATAAATCTTGTTATGATTGAAAAAAAAAACACTGATGATCTCAAACTTGATTGGAGACTATTTTGAACACTAAAAAAGTGTGTTGAATGACGCAGCAAAGTGTTGCGTCAAACTGAATAATTTTCTCAATTAGGCCGAGCATCGACTGTGTGTGCTCATTGACTAGCCTAGCCTAACGGAAAACCTGTTGATTGTCCCAACTTCCTCAAACAAGGGAGTGGGCAAACAGTTTTTTTTTAAGCCTAGGCCATTAGGCTAATTCAAAGTGACCAACAACATTCCTTAAGCCTAGGGCCCTAGTGCTAACGGTGTAGGTCCTAGGGTAAAACAATGAGTTTCGGAATACCACTTATTCTGTTATCATGCTTAAATTGACTCATTATTTTATCTATTTCAACGAAATAAAAGAAAATTCTGAAGAATAATTGACAGAATAAGGCTTTATTTTAATAAAAAGGACGAAAATTACGTTCGATGAGGGGAGAAATGGAAGATAGCCTAACACAGTAACATAGCGTCAAAAGTAAACTTAGACCTAGCCTTAAATTATACTCGTAATTCGAACAGAAAAAAATTACCTTCGAATGTTTTGTGAAGTACATCCAAACCCCAATCTCCGAGTTTCTTTTTGACAAATGTTTCCATTTATTACTTACACAAATACGAGATAATTAGGCTTGAAGTTAAAATATATCATATAGTAAAGTTATTATTCTTGGAGCCCAAACTTTGAGCGCTCGTAGTCGTACGATCCGTCGGTACCGGTAAATGTGATATATTGCATTATGGGAAGTTTTCACATGACCATATCTTCAGTCAAACCCCCACATATTGACCACACTGTGGTCCAAATCATAGTGACTATGAACTATGGTCAACTATTTGACCATTGTGAATTTAGAGTGTGGGATACATTTCTTCAGTAAGGTATCAAGGTTTAGAGACAAAAACGTTTGTATTCAAAATTTGGCAAAACAGTATATTTTAATAGTACGGTCTATTATTTACCACACAATAGCACCAACACATTGTAGAGTTGAGGATCAGTTCTGTCGTGTTTATAGTAAAAATGTATAATGAGGTTTCAAGAAGCTGGTTTCTTTCATTTAAATAAAGTATCTTCAAAAAACAAATAACTATATTGAATAATGCATGGAGGGACTTAATTTGTTTTTTAAACTATACTTGATTTAATATTCGTCTAAGCTAGCACTGTTATGTAACCGTACTGAAAAACATGTTTAAAGCTTAGCGACGTAATTATCTTTAATGTAGCTGATTACAATCTGGGTTTCGTATCTATTGGATATAATAAGAAACTGAATGCATGTCCCATACTGTTTTAAATGTGTATACGTAGTGATACGGTATTTAAATTAGATAAATATATGAAACTACATAAATATGTAATAATAGATGTATTCAATCATTAATATCGCATTAAGTACACAGTATGGAAAGTTTACGTTCTGTTTACCGAGAAAATCTTTGTTAGCATATCCTAGAACAACAAGATACTGTTTAAGTTGATCTAGATATTACGTTATCTTAATTTGTGTCGTCCTTATGATTGATTATATCAAGTCATTGCACCATTGTTGGGTTGTAAAATTAGTCAGTATTTAAACTCATTTGCATACATACGTCATGGATTTGGTATCTTCGTGTCTCTGCTTATGTAAATATTCAGAACAACTTGACATTTCCAAACAATAGTCATATCCTAATACGAGCTTATGTAGCTTTCTTTGTTCATATTATGCGCTTATAATAAGTGAGGAAATAAATAGCCGATCGTTTTCTTGATTTCAATGTTTCAGTAATATAACATAAAAATACTCTCTTGAATAAGGAAAAATGTCTACTTGAAAAAGGCTTTCATGAATGCCTAACAATCAGCAAGTCAATTCAGTAACCCTCTACAGCTCCGGTGATCTCCCGTTAGCTCAATTTCTCCCATTATCGTCAATTGCACGGAATACCAACTAATACTTTGCGCTAGTACTAAGTTAATATACCAGATGAAATGTTGATGATTATAAAGTTAAATCACATGTCAATATAGCATATATCTGTATGGCAGCAGGTATGAGAGAGATAAATGCTTACCACGTGGCAACAACCTTTATACTGGGTCCCTGTAAGATCAACTTAATTAGCTTGGACAATACCACATTAGCATGGAACATTACAAAGTCCAGGTAAGGGTGTCAACATATGCTAGACATAAACATAGTGAATAGTCTCGATCCCCTACAACGTTACGATTGGTAGCTTCTCGTGTTAATTGAAAAGAACCTTTGAACTATAAGAACATGTATGAGAAAAAAAAATAATTAAAACTGGTTAACTAAAACAACAGCAACGGCAATTATAAAATGTGTAACTATGGCAAAGGGAAATCTGCTCTTAATCGAAAGTTCTACGGAAAGCTAATGAAATATGCGGGTGATATCGATGTTGTTGACAATATATGTGATGATAGTACGATGGTTCATGCAAGCCCAATTGATGATGTACCAAATTACAAAACTTTAAGCCGACGGAAAATATGGAAAAGTTAATGTGTGAGATATTGTTTTCGATTATATGAAAGGATATAGTAATCAAGCCCGTGATTCCGTTGTTCGGAGTCGTATAATCTATACCAATCGTTATTATTAATATAATGTCCAATTACAAACACTTCTCGTTGCATCAGTACTGACAAAAAAAATAGTAGCATAACCTGTCAAAGTATGGACTTAGTCTAGCACATGCAGCTTAATGTTTTAAATAATGATATTCTACATAAGCTGTAAAGCATTTTTATCAAGCTAAACATTTCAATTTACTCACGTCAGAAGTGAAAGATTCATTTGAACCGAGATCCAGTTGTTCTGTTGGAAATACGTAATTCCAAAGTTGACAGAAGATCAAAATAAATGATGAGAAAGTGTTAACGTTTCTGTTAGCATAAAGTATTAAAACTCTTCATGGTGTATCGGTTACTTCATTAACTCATATTGTGTTAGTTCATTGTTATGGATGTTTCAAGTGTATCGTTATACTGCTGGTACGGCAATTATACATCGTTTACGTTTTCAAACATGGAAGGTGATGACTAATATGCACATGTTTGATATTGTACATAAAATGATCTTCAGAATCATACACTTACCTGTATGAAGCTCGAACAATGTTTGCACCCTTTCATGTATCCCATGGAGATTACACGCTTTCAAAGCACGCAGAAGAGTCGTGATATCTGTTTCAGTGATTTCCCCTCTCTCCTCCATATATTGAACCATACGGTAATTACGACTATCCTTATTTTGCAGCAAATCGATTTTCGCGGGTGGATAATTTAAGAAGGTTGCAATGTGCAAAATGTTCTCCTCAGTTAGGACATCAGCTAAATTAGCTTTAAAGCTACCAAAACCTGGTAAAATAAGCAATAACACGAAAAATTCACTTGTCGTATATGACGGATCAGGTGTAAGGGGCCTCATGACTACTTCATGAACAATACAATCCACTCCACATGTATTGAATCTAAGTAAAATACATATTAATTCACGAATGAGAAGAGAATGGTATAACTACAATATGTAGGCCAAAAATGAAGAAACAAACGGACCTGTACAGATTGTATACCAGTCTAAGAGACTGTGTATAGTCTAGATGTTAGTGAATGCTAAGAAGGACCCATGAAACGTTTATTCCAGATATAAGTGTGTATCTTGTCCAAAGAGATGTCGTTTGAACCCATATCAGTAAATCCGAAAGAACAATCGCACCCCCCCAAATGATGTTATTTGCTGATGTGAAATCTCCAATTGCTATTCAGTATACATATATTGACAATCGTACCTTTCGAATTCTTCTTCTTTGCTGTTTCTAACACATGCTTGAAATTGGTAGCCATCGTACCTATGAAAATTGTAATAATGTAGCGTTTATATTTACTGCTAATTAGATAAATATCAGTAAAAATATAAATATAGCTATCATATTTGTCTATAATTTTGAACTGATGTATTAGTTCAATGGAAACGTTTACGACCTTCCAAACGATGCCGAAAATGTGTTTAAGCATTACGAAATAGTTAAACATCATCGCATTATCCAAAGCGGGTTGAAGTTAAATATGGTTCATTGAGGCTGATGAGGTTGAGCGATGAAACTGGCTTTAAAAACTTAAATTGGGCTCATTATGTTGCTGCTGCGTTGTCTAACAGTTACAGAAGAATAACGAGTTAGCAATGATCCATCGTTTTACAATGAATTCTCACAAATGAGACGTATGTATTATTTGTGTTTAAGAAAGCAGTATTGTATACTAAAATATTCCAACACACTTCACTCTTGCTCACTCTGCTCGGCTGACATCGAAACGACCGCAGAGACATATGTTTCTATAGTTGGTCAACATGTATATTTTTGAATCTGACAAATTCACACTTAAAAACTGGTAATCCAGCATGAACAACTGATTTTCATTAATAATCAGTGTTTGTTTAGGCAACATTCAAATTTATTATCCCTGGATTGATTACACTTGTTAAACAGCTTTAGTCGGTAGACGTCGCACACTGTGAATTACCAGTTATACAAACGCCACATGTTGGCCATGATGTTTATAGAAGCTTTGCCAAATTACAACTAGTTTCAAATGGGTTGCCGTGTATTCTTGGGCACCGTCGACCAACTTAACATAACACAATTTGAGTTACACCCAATTACTGCATGTATAGCTAGACATTACAACGTTATACTATATTTCACAGTGACGGAGATTCGCTGTTATTCCCTAAGTAAATTGGTGTATTGGTAGTATATACAATCAGTAACATACCTTTAATGGTTGTCTGGACAGGCTTTGATGTATATAAATTGTTGTAGTATCCTCAAAGTGGTCTTATGTTTCTAGACACGACTACAGTCATTCCATGATTCGTCATATAAAATGGCGTTTAGTTCTTCCGTTCGTCTCTCTAAATGCACTGATCCTGTAACAGTCTCAAAGTTCATATTGACATTAAACAATATTAGTTACCAGTTAGATATTTATTTGTTTATGCTTATACACTAAAATAGTTTGAGGTTATCTTGGCATCCTTATGACTATTTGTGAACTACGTGGCATTTAAATTACGCCAATTCGTCATGCCAAGAACAAAGAAAGATCATGTTCGGGTATATCCATAAACCTATACTTATAGGATACTTATAACAAAAAATGGTTGTTACAACAAGTACTGTTCAAGTCCCACAACCGAGCATCAGTAATTACTACTTTTGTGTTATAGCACGGTAACATGTGTTACAGGTAGAAACAGCAGTTACTGTACTAGCTATGGTTATCGGGTGATTATGTTAAAGCTCACGGTTCCATAAACTTCCATTCTTGAACTACAGTACTTAAGCTACGGTATTTGAAAACGGTACTTAAACAACTGTATTGAAACTACGGTATCCAAACTACGGTACTTAAACTACGGTACTTAAACAACGGTATACCTAAACAATGGTATTTAAATACGGTATCTAAACTACGGTATTTAAACTACGATACTTAACAACAACGGTACATCAACATCGGTACTTAAACTACGATATTTAAACTACGTTATTTGAACTACGCAATTAAACTACTGTACTTAAACTACGGTACTTAAACTACGGTACTTAAACAACGGTACTTAAACAACGGTACATAAATATCGGTACTTAAACTACGGTATTTAAAGTAAGGTAATCAAACTACAGTACTTAAAACTGCTGTACTTAAACTAACATGTTTTCCTTATTCAATCAATTGAATTGAAAATTTAAAATTACTTCATGAGCACATGATATGCTTTGTGTGATGTAAGTAATATTAATGTAAGCATCCATATCAATATATATTGGCGATATTCTGATTAACCGGGAAAAGAACCATTTATCATTTTTTTTCTTTTCCTCTTTAAGAATATTTATTGTCTTCTAAGCTAAGAACACTTAACGTTTAGAAAAACACGAAGGGCAACTGAATTATTTCCTTAAACCATCGCCAAGGAAATGTTTATAAAGCCTACCATGTGTCTTGTATTCGTACCAATTCATTCTTTTTTGTATCCAGGAAAAGTATTTTTGAGCCTGAGAATATTACTTAAAGGCGGCTTTAGTAGTATAACATATGAGTAGTTTTATGCAACTCATAATATTCAGGACACGCCTTCTGTTCTGTGTCTAACAAATAAATGCCGTGTAGTCATCACTTTTAATTAGAAGTGACCAATCGAAATGTGACATTACTGATATGCATGACGTACTTCAGATTTGTTAACCTGCACATTCCTGTAAGCAATCATAACATCGTCGCTACTTTATTCTCGATATACCAACCATAACCGCAAAACATATTGTTGAGTTTAATAAAGCCCTCTGATAGCGTGTATTGAATGTTGATCTGTGTTCCTCTATTTGTCTTCGATATTATACAAAAGCAAAACAAACAAGTGTTAAACATAAACACGCCCTATACAAAACAGAGTTTACTATATTTTCCTTCTTAACCAACATGGTATTACCTATTGTACATTTTTGTTCATTCCCTTACGTGTGGTATGGTTGCGTAAAAGTGACTTGTACAGGAATTCAAATGCGGTGAGAGGTGTGGAAAATTCAACATATCCACCAAATGTCTAAGGTAGCAGCCTGAACTTTGATGAATTAGCCATAGGCGAATAAAAGATTTTATAACGGAAGGTGACTGTGCTAGCATCATTGCTCTCGCCTCCTATAAAGGCGGTATGTTTTTTTTTACGAAAAAACAGTGAACTTTTAAACTTTACTTGGTGTATTTTATTTCATAAATCGATTCTAATGTTGGTATATATAAGTAGATCTTACCCCCCCCCCCACGATTGTGCTTATGAATAATACAAAAACACAATTATATCCTCCGCAATGACCTGAAACTTAAAGGAGACCCAATTGCAAGTGAAGTATTTTATAAACGAGTGGACCTGCCGTGGGGTCATTGAAGCCGAATTTCATGTTTGCTGGATCTAGAAATTCCATACGAAACAAATGCAAGCTTAGACGTCAAATTGTGTATTTTGAGGCATAGTTAGACTGTAATAATAAATAATCAGCAGTTATGTTTACGACGCTTAAACGATCACATATGTGGGCTTATAGCTTACAACTTACCAGTCGGGTGGCTTCCAATTCAACATTTTAACTCAAATTTTACATCTTTTTAATTTTAGAAAGTCATTTTTGATGGGAAACCCGTAGAATGCTATTTGATGAAAAACGCACCTTACTATGACCCTGCCGGGTATCAAACCCGGAACCTCCCGATTCTATATATTTGATCAGTATAGCAGAAGCCCACGTGAGGTAACTAGATATTTGAAACTGAAGGCCCTGTTAACATGATAATTCAATATTGGAATGATGAATGGAAGTTTGTATGCAGTTGTATCATGTACTGAGTTCACGCTAATGCTTTTATCCAAGTCAAAGGTTATTTGAGACCAATATAGGTAAAAATCTGAAAACCTTCAAAGATTTAAAAGCTGAATCTTAGGGCAATTAATATATTTACCAGAACAAGTAATGTACCTCAAAAGACTTCTTAAGCTCTTTTGAGCCCCATTCAATATTGCAGTGTATTAAATTCATCATTCTTTTATCATATTTATTCCAAATTGCTAGTTTCATGTTCTGGCATATGAACCTTTGTCATATCATGTTGCATGAGTGCTGTAACTGGTTTACAAGCTTACAAAAGTCTTAAAAGGAGAAAAGGGTGTTGGGATAAATAGTTGAAAATAATATAAACAAAATTGTACCATATTTTGCTTTTCTTTTTTCCCATATGTTGCCACGGCTTGAATAAGACTAGTTGATAGGACTTTTTGTGAGCTCCACATTTGACAACAAGGTACAGTAGACTTCAACTGCATCTTGTTGCCAACATCCTAGGAAAGTTTCAATAAACACAGATGTTTCTATAAAAATTGGGAATCTGATGAACATTCCAATACTGCGAGTCTTTATTGGACATTTCAGCAGGAGGCATTAACCAATTCTGCTATCGTTACATACTGTAGGTCCTTCATAAAATGCCAGTTAAAGAACTTTATTACTATCTTGGGAAAGTGAATTTTATTGTCAAATATAACATCTGTCAAATATTTAGTTTCCCTACCTGTCCACCCCCTCCCCGTACTCCATTTATCCCAAGTAGTTTACAGAAACTGGGACAAAACAGTTTTTGTGGCAAATAAGGTTAAATAATGTTGTTTGAGGTATGGAGCATTTATCTATATTTCCCTTTCGAATCTACATAGGACGGAGTAGCAAACAATGCAAGAAAAACATGAAGTTCAAATGGATGCTTTAATTGCCTTTACCCAAAACATTGCTATATTCATTGATAAATACAGTCCACTTCAAATTCAGTACCGTTATAAAAATGCAAAAGAGATATGATATCGATCTACTTTCTGTGTTTAGACCATTGCAGGTGAACAAGTTTAACAATGGTTTTGAGTTTGACTGTATGTAGAAAACACCGGTTACATAAGGAACCTCAGATACAGTGTTGTGTAAACACATATCACTGCTAGAAGCTGTTTAACAAACAGGAAAACAATTATTACATAACTATCAAGAGATTTGCAGAACTCCACTCCTTCAACAATATTTACAGTGGTGCAGACTTCAAAGCAATGCAAGGGCAACAACTGCCTATCACTTTAAGAAATTTCCAAGTGCTTTCATTTCTAGCAATTGCATATGTTCAAAAGAAAAATGACAAATTAAAAGATGTGTTCTTTACAACATGTTACCACATCTCCCCCCCCCCCCATCAAAAAAGTATTGTACAGCAGTAACCCATTTTGTACATGTGCAATATATGGGGCAGAGTCTTACTCATGATTTGACCAAGCCCTTTATCCATTTGATTAGCACAGGTAATGTCAGTGATATTCAGTGGTATTCACATCAATTCTTAGAACATGTGTCTCATGGTAAATTTTCTAGCTGATAGCATGAATGTTAAGAAGCTGAAGTTGCAGAGGTTGCTTTGTTTATATATTTTTGAAAGTTACATGAAATTTCATAAATTATTTGCATTTATCGGTAATAAACAGAAAGAAGACATAATTATTTCTGCTATAGTGTCTTATCTCTGCCTCTTATGTTAAAATTGTGTTCATTGGTTGGTCCTTGTACTTCGAACATATTGCCCCTAACTCAGCAGACCCATATTCGATATGAAGATGCTAATTCAGACAGCTTACTGCTATGACTTGCCTGGTGAGAAATATGGTTTTCCTTTGATGCAAAATTCCAGATATCGCTATTGTTGACAAACATGACTAGCTTTGGTTGAAGTATGAATTTCATTCATTAAACTAAACTTTCGCTCACACTTGTTCTATGTATGGGACCAACAAGAACTTTTAATTTGGAAATGGCAGTATAGTTCGGGCAAGCACCATGGGGAATATATTAAATTAAACAATGCTATACCTTTTTTCTTCTTCATTATAAGGGTTGCAAACTTTGCGCTATCATCAAACGTTCCAGGATCTCCCTAAATAATAGGGGTAGGATGATAACCTACTGTAGGTTAGGGTCACATAGATGTACAGGTTTTGGAGATTTGTTTAACCCATCTCCGTGTTGTCTGATATGAGATTAATGTTACACCTCATTCAGGTAATCAATCAGAAGACATTTATATAGCGCCAAAATCAACAAAAGTTGTTCAAATGCGCTCAAGACAGTTACATGAAATTAATTACAATACACTTCTTGAAAAAGATAACATTTGAGCAGTTTCTTGAAAATATGAATAGTCTGAGCATCCTTGATGTAATTTGGAAGAGTGTTCCACTCTTTTGGTCCATAGCAGGAGAGTGAGCGATCTGCAAATGACACAGCATGGGTTCTGGGCACGATAAAGTGAGGAGAAGATGTATATGATCTAAGCTGTCTGCGTGGTGCTTGCAGCTGTAGTAAGTCAAATATGTAGGATGGCGACTGTTTATGGTGAGCTTTGTACACAAGAAGAAGAACTTTGAATTTAATGCGCTGTTGTATAGGGAGCCAGTGAAGAGCAATGAGTTCCGATGTGATAGAGTCATACTTCTTACGCTTGACAATAATGCGAGCAGAGGTGCTTTGGACATTCTGAAGTTTAGTGATTAGGGATTTGTTTACACCAATCAAGAGGCTGTTGCAGTAGTACAACCTGGAGGTAACTAATGTGTGCACAGCTAGCTTTGCTGACTCAGTAGTGAGCATTTTGCGTGCACGACTAATGTTATTGAGATGATAGTTAGCAGATCTGATAGTAGTTGTGACCTGTGCACTCATTGTCATACCGGAGTCGAACATAACCCCTAAATTTCTGACAGGGTTTGTCTGGACGGGAACATCAACACCAGCAACAGTCACTGAGGGCAGGTTGTACTTAACCAATTGGGCTCTAAACCTAATCACCATAACCTCAGTTTTGTCAGCATTGATTCTCAGGAAGTTTGTTGACATCCATGCTTGCACTTTGGAAAGACAGTCTTCAAGTTTCGAAACTGCTTGCTTCACTCCCTCCTCAGATGTTGGACAAACCGAAACATACACTTGCCAAAAGTGTAATATTGAATATACCTACTGCATGTTCTAGCAAGTTCTCGACCATTATTGGCACTGGATGAATTTGCATCATGCCAACTATGTAAGGAGCCATTTCTATTAATCTTGCAAGGCTGGTCTGTAGAGTTTTAGCTAATTTGATAAAAAGCCTTGTAGAACCAGGGATGTGTCATCTAGAGATGGATATACAACGAAAAAAGCTAAGACTTTAAGCCGATCGATGAAGAAGTCAAATACTGGGTAATCCTATCCTACTTCAAAGGTGTGATCGACAGGTTTCCTAGTAAAATTACTGGTCCTTTCAGATTGACAACTTCATTTTGAGTACTTCTTTTTGGTCACATATTAGCTTGAAACAATTAAAAGTTGGAGACAGTACTTTGAAGATATGTGCTTCGGCACCATGTACCCAGTGGCGTAGCCACGGGGGTGTGGGGGGGGGGCGACAGCCGTCCATGAAAGCTTGTCCCCCCACACGCCCTCCCACTGGGAATTTGGGTGTCAAAACACATTACATGTGCGAAAAATATATCATTCATTGGTGTGAATGGTCTCGAATCTCCATGATGACCACTCATGAACGACCCTTCGACCGCGGACCGGCAGTAGGCTATAGTTGCTGAAAAACCTGACGTGACATAGCGCATAGGCCGAGAAGACATCTACTGTAGTCGCACTGTACTGAAAACTCATGTTAACGACCGTCGAATTATACAATTACAACTCTACAAGACTACAACACACATAATGTTTACTACTGAATCTGTGTGCTGGACTGTTTGGGCAACTTTGCTTTTGTTTCTCTCTTTTAAATGGATGGTGACGTCACAATAGAAAGGTGGTTTCCAAGTACAGGAATGCCAAAGAAGATGTTAAAAGTTAAAAATGCTGACATCATACAGGTTTCTCACATCATTGCTCGCGTCATTGCCTCGATACTCTGTTACATTTTCAATCGGGTTTTCACTCCTGGGACGTACCCTGATGCTCTTAAAACCGCTAAAAAAAAACACATTTTTAAGAAAGGAGACAATACTATCGCTGAGAACTACCGGCCAATCAGTCTATCACCCTAATAATATTTCAAACGTAATCTTTGATGCCAGTTTGACATATAGTTTGGTCATTTCAGTATGTTAAAGAAAGCCCAGTCAATCTTTTCTTATTTTCCACGCGCAATTTGCAGATTTGTCGAAAAATGTCAATGCCGGTATCAAACTCACAAAAAGATATGTCATGATATTTCAAAGTAACTTTGAAAAAAATCCTGGCTATGCCCCTGCATGTACCACAGGCTTATCTGATATCGAAATGAAAGCGGCTTTCCACAAGAATAAAGAAAGCATATGTTAATTTTTCTGTAACACTTACACAACTCAATCTCCACGCAAACAAGACTACCTACGCATAGTTTTCATTGAAGATTCCAATCATTCCTGCAATTTCCTATCAATAACATATGGAAAGTCACTCCTGTTATGACATTAGAAACAAAGAGTGATATGAGATTAGTGTGGCATATACCTACTGACGACTGATAACAGTATTACAGTGAATGTTCTAGCCTTTTGACATCGTATAAACCTAGCAGAAAACGTTCAGGTAAACTCTGGTACCATAATCCGTTTTGAGTGCTGTTTAGGTATTAGTATTGGACCAGAACGGTATTAATGTCGGCACGAACCAAACTTTAAAGAAAGCTCAAATGTTGTTTGTCCATCTTTAACATCCCTGGGTTCAGGGAATGATGATAAGCAGCCCCTCCTCTTTTATGTTTTTGACAAAATACTATACACTCAAAGCCAGACTTTTAAAGCAAAAATAATATGGCTTAGGAACTAATGGTACACTGGCAATTTTAAACCAAAATTTACAGCGAATATTACATGAATGGCACCAAAACATAATTTTAGTAATGTATAAAAGCATGTGCAGGAGCAACTATTCACTGTATGTTTAATTTTTTCACTGCTCAGAGGAATACTGCTACAAACAACAAACAATTTTCTTTTTTAAAGGAGAAATTTGGAGATGATCAGGAATATATGCAACAGAATGTGTCCCTTTCTGTACCCTACTGTACAGTATACTGTATCACTGACCCGAAACATAAACAGAGATATAGGCAGTGAATGTGAATGCTTAAAATTCATCAAAAATTGTTGATGATTTGTTTTTTTAAACTTCTACCCAGAAATTTGGCTTATTACCAAACACATACAGTAGTGGAGATTAGCATGATATTAAAAGACGAGACACAATAACAATTGTACAATCATAGTCAAGCAGTTGATTGAATTTCCAATCCCAGTTTATATTTCCCACAAGATTTATTTCACATAAGCCAGGATACTTGCACTATTTCATAACCTCAATTTACTGACCTCTCTCATACATGAGAAACATTCTGGGAACTAACTTATACCTCAAGTATTTATCTTACCAGTATAGGCTGTATCTAATACCGTAACCAATGCAAATTACCACAATATCACGGAGTTTCCATGCTTGGAG
>KN889148.1:32261-43916 GCA_000934455.1 Apostichopus parvimensis | reverse complement strand
GAAATACCCATGGGAAAGATCCAGCGTGCTAAAGTATTTGGCTCCTCCCAAAGCCTCCAGAGTCTCTTCAATTCTCGGTAGTGGGAACAAATTTTTGACTGTGACAGCATTAAGTTGGCGGTAGTCGCTACACAGTCTCAAGGTCCCAGACTTCTTCTTAACGAGCACAATCGGGCTGGCATAGGGACTGGAGGACTTCCTGATTATAGTTTTCTCTAGCATATCGTTCAAGAGTGTCTTCACCTCGGCTACCTGTGTTGGGGAAACCCTTCTATAAGGAAGTCAAATCGGTGTGTCATCACTAACTTTGATGGTGTGGGGAATACTGTCACAGCAACCAAGATCAAAATCATCGACTGAGAAAGCCTTGTTAGCTTGTTCAGTGTCCATTCCCTGCAGACTAATCCCAGGTGGTAGAGTAATCCTGGATCCATCGGCGAGCATGAATTCCTCAGGACCTTTCACTGATTCACTTGCTGGGGTCGGCACATCTTTAGCTGCCAGTCCTGCTGCAACGGTCTCTGTTTCGTCCAGAATTACTCCATACACCGCCACTTCCATCCTACCCTCTTCTTCAACTACCATCACCTCGTCCTTCTGGTGGGCTTCTAACGCCATGGCTATACTGGTGTGAGGTGGAATACACACCTGCTTGTCTGCTGTATTTGCGACCATGATAATGGCTGTTCCACTAGTGGCGTCTACACAACCCTCGACTACTTCCAGGTTTACAGATTCTATTCCTGCAACAAGCCAAAAACATTTCTATTACATGAAGGCAAAATTCCAGTGATACATTTCACAGTACGTGGAGGGATCAATTCTTTTGTCGGTCCGGACTTTACGTGACCCTTGAGAGCTATCTGCTCTGGAGTAGGGTGGCATCTAATAGGTATCCGAACATCTTCAAGGAAGAAACAGAATTCCTCATCAAGTGTAGAGCCGTAGCAGCCAGCTTGTTGAGGGCGTTGCATCCTAGAAGTATTGGAAACTCCGTCCTTCTGCCTTCAATTGGAAGATCCTCGCCAATAACTAAAATCCAACCTCTGCTGTGCGCAATTGGATGGTCACGTGGGTGAACACGAATCATTCGATGGGAATTACTGAACCGTTGACACCTTTAATCTGCAGGGAGTTCCCTATAGGAGCTAATGGTTCTAGCTTTGGTTCCAACATGGAACTGTAGATAGTTGAAGGAATTAACAAGGCCTCTGCCTCGGTGTCCACTACGCAGCCTATCTTCACTCCTCCCACACCTACTATGGCCGTGGGGCTAGATGACACTGCATCTGCCAGCGTGGGGAACAATTTATTTCTCTTTCGGTTTTCAACTTCTACCTCTGCTACTAAAACTGAATTCCTGCATCGGCGATACATAATCATGGTGTTGGCAACTGAATTCTGGCACTTCTGGGTTAAGACTTACAATGGGCAAATTATTCGACTGTATTCTACGCTCTGCTGTACTGCCCTCCACAACAGAAATCAGTAGTTTCCCTGCTGTGGTCCATTTTTGGGGAAGGAAGACACAGGTGCAGTGAGACAGTTATTTGCATAGTGGCCCTTGAGATGGCAGTTGTAGCACTCAGCTTGGACTAAGGATTGGGCTGGTGATCTGTTGTGAGTGGGGTACCTTGGCCTTCCAGATTATCTGGGTTTCCCATAGTTTGCTCACGGGCTACTCAACTCCAGTTTCCGCACTTTGGTCCTTAGTGCCTCCACCTCTGATACCAGTGGCTTCATTGCGGAGAGTTCCCTTCTCAGACTGGCAACTTCTTCCAACAACTTCATTTGGCTCTCCATCATGGCCTTCATTGGTTGGGTAACTTCATCTGCTTCTGTCTGATGGGGACTAGCTGTCATCTCCCTGATGTGGGTCTTTCTCTGGGGTCATGAATCCTGGAAGAGCAGCATAGCCTCTTCTCTCATTTGGGCAAAGTCATCTTCTGACTGAGACATAGCGATCCGTCTCAGCTCTCGCTGCACCCATACCTCTCTGGCTCCTCGAAGGAATTGCTCTTTGAGAGCGCCATTTCTGAGTTGACTTAAGGCCTCCCCTTCTTTCTGGGTTTCGGCCATGTTCTCCATTTGTCCATATAGGCGCATCAAAGCCCTGCTAAACTCTGCCGATGACTCCCCTGGTTCTTGGACTCTATTCGGAAATATGCTATTTAGACTGTGAACTGTCTCAGTTGGGGTAAAACACAGCAAAAGAGCCTTCTTCACCTTGGCATACTTGGTGCGCTTTGGTTCTGGATGGCACATTACTTCATCCTTCGCGGCCCCAGTCAGGTGGTCGATCAGTGCTCTTGTTTTGGCAGTCTCTTCCAAACTGTGAGGGCTTACTATCTGCTCAAATTCATCGAGCCACTCTTTGACCGTCAGTTCCCCAGGTCGACCATGTTCCCCGCTGAACTTGGCTAACCGTCCTTGTGGAATGCTATGAAAGCCCATGGCCCTCTTAAAAAATTGACTCATGGCTTGAAGGTCTACGTTGCTCATGTTGCTGGATTGCGGGTCTGTCATATTGGCGTCTTAAAAAATAAAGGTACAATTTTGAAATTTATTTACAATTGATGTTATTGGGCTTAGGCCTAGATAAAATTCTTAATTAAAAAAACCTGATTTGTTGAGTTGAAGCTGTTTTTCCTCTGCGTTGTTTGGACATTCGTCGATGCTGTCGTTGTCTATTTCCACTTCTGACACCATTCGTTGGGTCTGGGCCATACGGGAGATGGATGGAATGGGTAAGCCCATCAGTAAAGATCGGTGACAACAATAAAGGCGACACTCTGATATTAACGTTACCATCTTCTTTTTATTTAGTAAGGGAGGAAAAACAGCTTCTGAAATGTGTAAAATAGATGTACATAAGAATAGGAAAAGAAACAGATACAATAATATAACGTGATATTAATACTTGCCATAAATACTCAATCTGACATAGCATCCTATTAGACAATAACCATTGATCTATGAAATATCAATAGCATCAACACAAATACAATTTAAGAATGAATACCCACAAAATGAATAGTTTCAAATATGAACATCAACAAGAATATCAAAATCACATTCTCATGTCACAACTGAAAGTATCTTTAAACATGAATGATAATATAATGGTAAAGTCACAACATAAATCTAAATTACATATACCTCATAGTTAATGGGACATCCTTTGTGCGATTTCACCAAAGCTCCATATAACAACAAGACTATAACCTTGAGCTTAAATGTCATTGATGGAACACCATCTCTCAATATTATGCAATGGTACAATTCACTTTAATGAACTTAACATAGGTTATTTGGTATTATACAACACCTAATTGTATACTGGTCATTTGATTGGTCAATTGCTCGTTGATTGCATGCAAAATCGGCTCTATTCCACTCTATGAAGTAGAACCATGGGTTATACTTTTTTGGTAGCACTTTTTTCAATGGTAAGAGAGCAGAGAAACCTGTCTGTTCAAAACAATCTGTTGCATGAGTGCATTTTACCCATCTTAATAAAATATGTTGTATAAAACAAATAATGAATGGTTTCCATTCGTGCAACGTTGAATGGAACATTCCATCTTTCAACTCATTAAATATTTGCACTATTGCACTCATAACCATTCATTATTTGTATAATATATATATAGTTTTAGGACCAGGAATGATAACATGCATTCATGGAATCAACTTAACCGGGTGTTCAAGTCGTTTACATTCAACCAGGTAATAGACAGTGGCTAACATTTGGGATCTCGACTCTCAACAACTTGCAATACATAACCACCGAAGTACTCACCAACCCAACGAGATCATTAAAGTGGCGGATGCTGATCCTGAGACGACAGCGGCCTATCGTTCAGAGTTTGAGGACACAGAACCTATACCAAATAAATATACACAAATAATATAAAAGTACCAATCCACAGGCAATTGAACAGGCAATGAAACTTTGTATAGATTACTTAATAGACACCCTGTTTACACATTAAAGTATAATATGAAACAATGTACAGTACATATTCTTCAAAGGAGTTAACTTATAAAACAACTATACAACAAAAGAAATCAAATTGGAAACCTTCTCTTTGACTTCTGTTAAGATATTTTCACTTTACTTCATTTGTTTATTTGGAAACCCACGCTCGCAATGTCTGGGATGCACCACACTAGCGTGCCTTCCATTCAGCGTAGTGATACAGTTCACATCACTACCTGCAAACTGACGGAACCTTATTATTTAATGTGCATGTATACAATGCCATTACTACATTAACTGCGGTACGATGCTATTATGTAGGGTGAAGAGGGTGTCCAGCAATTGGTCAATAGTGTTACCCCCTTGAGGATATAGAAGTATAGTACCAAGCTCTGAATATTCAAAACTTCACCTCACCACAGTAGCAGACAAATAAACTTTGCCTGTATCCTGAAAATTGTTACTTTAAAACACTCCTCAATACTTCAGATTTCAGAGCAACTAATTAATTTTGAGCTGTTTGGCAATAAAATAGTTTGAGTTTACAGTATTAAAATGATTACCTGTGTTAGGCTCACCAAGTAAACCCTGCCATGTAGTCAAACAGTGTCTGTATAAAACATTGCAATGCAGTTAGGCTTGCGTCAGACATTGATCAGCACTAGTCCAGCTCATAGATTGCTCAGCAGCATCTCTCTTCACAGTCCTGCTGTCAGTACACTACAAAAGTCTGTCGACCAGTTGGTCCTGTAATGAAATAATTGAATGAAAATGACATGGCAGAAAAGAGGTGTATAATAAAGGAGACGTTGCAACAGTGTGGCCTCTCCAATTGGACTCTACAAGTTTTTCAGAATATGATCGTCAATATCATAACCCTATGCGTAATGCAACAAATAAGACTCAGAGATGTAATTGTTGAGAAGGTCACCATGGATAAATTTGTCATTGGTAATTACCATCACGGTAACAAATTATGCTTAATGGGTGAAATGAAAAGAAGAAGGGGTCACAAGGTACAAGATCCAGGCCATGAGGGGTGTTCAGCAAAGATGCCAATATCAGAGATGAACAAAATGGTGGAAAGATTTGTGGATCCAATTTACTTACAGGTAAGAACCCACTAAAGGTCAAGTTCCTAACAACTGATGCTGATGGAAAGGCATGTAAAGGGTTCAGTAGTACAATGGCTGCAGCTACTCATTGTGAAACAGGGAACCTGTTAGATCAAGTACACCTAAACAGCTAGGTCACTCTGCAGAGCACTGACTACAGCAGTATTCTACTCTGAAATGGTTCCTGCAAAAACTGTGACTATAGGAAGCACTTGATACAAAACACTCTGCAGAAGACTTGACCTACTGTGTACAGGCAGAGGTGACTGCTGGCAGGAGAGCTAATGCAAAGTTGTGAAAACTTTATCAACATGTTCAGACTACCTTGCAGAGTGCTACAGTGGAAATCATTCACATTGCCCAAAGAATTCATTTATATGCATTAGAGGCAGGAAGTACAAATTTCCATTTCTGCTAGCATGTCTTTTCTCTTATTCTTAAATATTTCCATCAACTTCATGCTCCAGTTCTCCTGTTTCAAAAGGAACAATCATAATAATAATATCGAAGGCTCTATGTAGACATATTAGGTAATCACTTATCACAATTAACCCCATAGCCTCACTCACACACATACACACACACATCTATTCAAATACACACATGTACTGTTCAAAGCCATTATTTCCTATTCACAGCTGGTTTGGTCTACCAAACATACTCTGAAACTTTTCTACAAAGACAACAATGCACAGAGCTGACCCCAGCAATTTAGAAGGAATTATATTTTACCCAGACAAGACACAATAGCATCTGCAAATGAACATAATTACTACAGGATTAGCTGCAAGTATCACTGTCTTTCCCAGGAACGGGTACTTCTCCAATGAACACCCTGCTGCCTCTGAGTAGTGGGCTGATGAGGGATAACTGTGTGGTGATGAAACAAGTGTACAATATCAAAAAAGTCCTCACTTAAAATATATATACCTTTGTAATTAATTGATGGACAAAATTTCATTAACCACTGCTCCACTCGTGTTAGTCGAAGTCTTATATTCATTTGACTAAAAAGGTCTAAGTCAGATAATACCATGCCAGTAAACCGCTTCTCAAAGAAAGAGACCTCTGGTTATGGGAACTTTAATTTAAATCATGGATCAATAGATACTGGACTCTACTGTAGCAGACAAATAAACTTTGCCTGTATCCTGAATATTGTTACTTTAAAATAGTCCTCAGTACTTCAGCTTTCAGAGCAACTAATTCATTTCGAGCTGTTTGGCAATTAAATAGTGTGAGATTACCAGGCGCGTATCCAGGAGGGGGGGGCGTTGGGGCACGCACCCCTGGGTAGGAAAAAGAGAGAAAAAAAGAGAAGAAAAAGGGAAAAAAGAGGAGGAGGAGAGGAAGGAAGGGAAAGAAAAAGAAGATAGAAAAAGGAGAAGAGGGAGTAGAAGAAAAACGCCAAGACACTGGGAAGAGAGAGAGGAACAGTGACATCATTACAGCGCTGATCCCTAATATATACACAGGGTAGCCAATGACGGATCGAGGATTTTGGAAGCGGCGTGCGTCTTACCGTACCCCTTACACCGACAACTCCATTTTTGACGTTTCCATTTTTCCTCTCTCACTAATGTATATATATATACTATATATGGTCTATCATAACGCATGTGTGTGTATGGACGCCTTAAACAATTGTACAATTGTGCTATGAAACCAACTGTGGCTGGTCTCGACCGAGTCGTCGGGGAACATGATGCATTTCGGTATTAGACCAGGATCTATATGCAAACTGCACTAGACCTAAGTCCTTCGATGCAACACTGCCATCCACAGATAAAATGTTATACACTCCGACCTGAATGCTAATTGTTACCGCAAACCTGGTACCGTAACTCATATACAATGAATCTAAATGTAAATTCCGCATGCTATTGGAGAAGTTAGCACATCTCCTGTGAATATCATGTAGTGGATCCATGGGCGTTTCATGGGCAGGGGCGCGGACGCACCCATCACTTCTTGAGATTGTTCCCATCTGCATGAAAACGCGCGCCCCACAACCCTACGCCACCCCTCTAATCGCTTCCCGATGAGTTTCAAAACTTAATTAATGACCTTCGCCCGTAGTACCAAGACCTTGACAAAATCCGGCAACACACCACTTCATCGATAACAAGTGATCTGGGTTGTGTTTTAGTGACGTCTAGAGGTCGTGCACTGACCTACATGGAGTGTGACCACTCCTGATTTTGCAATTTCTCAAGATCAGGCCCCAAAAAAACCCAAGGACACTGTACTGTATGGATATCTAGCAATATCTTGCGATATCTAGGGTTGAAAATCCCAAGATCTTCCCTAAACTGAAGGCTGATAGAGAATCGAAGCCTTCAGTGTGTAATGAACTTGAAACTGTGCGTCTTTCGAAATGAAAAGAATGTGGGGCATTGCACAATAAACAGGTAAAAGTTATTTATTTCAGTCTCATTTCAATTATTCGAATTTGGAAAGCAAACAGCAGATATCACATCATATCAGTGAGCATGAAAATGGCATTCCAGGATGAACAACATCAAACTGTCTATGTGTGTAGTCATAGGCATAGGAGCCCAGTTTGATTTGAGGGGGCTGTAACAACTTGCCTGAAATATATTACGAACATTTTTCCATATGTTAATGTAAATATCATAACAGCAAGCATTGGTTATGACATCGCATGCCATCGTGTAACCGTACGGTCCGTGAAAGTTGCGCAGTATACCGTGGGATGCTGATGTAAACAACGAAATGTCTTATGTAGATGGAGAAAAAGCAAGGAGGTCCAATTATGTCAAGACTCTCTTTTACATTAGTAATGGCGCATTAGTCGGGCAAGCTTAGAACTTTATTTTAATTACCATGGAGATTTTTTATTAAACTATGGATTTTCTTTAGCTACATCATTGCAATTTATTCTTATTTCAGTAGGTGCCTGAAAAATTCTCAGCATATTGCCCGAATTTTCACAAAAATATTTGATTGGGGGGGGGGGGCTGCAGCCTCCTACGTCTATGTGCGTAGTGTTCGGTTTCGGAAATATCTGGTATTTTTTCATTTCCTTCAACAAAGTACATTTTATAGTAGCCGTTATAAGAGGTTTTAATATTTGTACACCAATAAATTAACTGTGTCTGAATTTTCGAAAATTCCCTGACCAACATTCTTCTTCATACTTTAATCTACTTGTGCAATTTTGGCCGGTCTGTTAGGGATTGAAGGAGGTTTTTTCTATATTGGTTGTCCATAGATGAAATTTTGTGCAACATTATGGGTATCTTTTGAAGTGAATTTATTCACGAGAAATGGGAATTTTCAAATTCTGAACAAATATTGGGCTAAAAACCTTGAAAAGTGGGGCTGACGGGTAATGGGGGCCGCGACCTACGTAGAATCACCTACAACAGCAATGATCCACAAGAGATGCGATGAGGTCAAACATGATGTGTGACTGGTGACAATCTTCACAAAGGTTATGGATGAAAAAATACCTATTGGGAAATACTTGGTTCTCAGGCAAAGTGTACATCTGGTTGGTCAGTTTCATGCCCGAGAAGTGCCATTTCCAGTGATCTGACGGGGTATCAAAACCAGAAATTTTCTTGTACGCTGCGCTCCAACCGATGGTGGCACTCCGCTTAGATAGTAATTCGCGCCCCCCAGGTTAGAAAATCCTGGATACGTGCACCTGTTTACAGTAATAAAATGTTTAACCATGTAAGACTCACCAAGTAAATTCTGCCATGTAGTCAATCATGGTCTGTGTACTGTCTTCTTTCTCTGTCATAGGCATTCTTTCTGCTTTTAGTCTTCCCTCAAGCACCAGTGGCAGCCTTGGAATCTTAAATTTGTTTGTCTATTGTTGCCTATTTTGATAGAAAACAAACAATACATACTGTTGATTCCTCAAAGTTTCAACTTATCAAATATAGGTTCTATGATTGAACTAATGAAATTCTATGCTGACTGAACTAGGGTAAATAAAAGTAAAAGTATTTTTAAGGTTAGAAGACTTACAACCGATGTTGGACTTCTGCAAATGTTTCTGATTCTTATGTAGTCAATTAAAATGTATCACACATAGAAACACAACATTGCTGAACCATTCACTGAATATAAGTTGGCTTGGTAAAAGTGGTCTATGGTAGCAAAGGCCCGTTAAATGCCTGATGTTCTCCTGTTGCTTTTTGGCTGATTGATATAGACGCTAATAGGAATAGGCCGACTTAAATAACAGTTGAATTGTTTAAACTCCACTTTAAACCTATTTTTATGATAGTTTAAGAAGTCGTGAAAACCAGAAAAAACATAACTTACACCATTTTTGTTTATCACTATTGTGTGACTCTTCATATGATGCCTCACACATCTTGTACAGTCTATATGAATAATACAGTACTGAACTTTAAACAAGTAAGTGCCCAATGGTTGACATATTCCCTGGTGTGATAAGAAGTCATTGCATCAGCATGACTGGCATCTACTGCATATCTAAGTTGTTCTTGGGTCCATAGAATGTGTTTAAAGCACAGTCCCTCAGTTTGGTGCTAGTTAGCCCCTCTGGTTGGACAAATGTTCCTGTCTGACAGGAAACTTGACACATTTTGGCCTTCTTCCCTCTAAAACTTTAATCACTCCCAGCATCCAGGAATCATTAGCACTAAGCTGTGGCCCTGAAATAAAGAGTAAAATATACTTGTTACTTAGGCATTGCTTTTTTAAAAGCAGTTTTTCATATTTTGGGGCAAAACATTCCCAAGTAAGCTATGTACTATGACCAGATCTTTTAATAGGGTGATGTTCAAACAACGTTTCAAAGTGTTTGAAGTCGATCATATTGAATAGTTTATCAGATTTGTTTGGTATCATTCTTTGAGCAGAATTTCAAAACTGGTGGATAGGTCACTGGAAACTTGTTTTAGGGATAAAAACTGATTATTATTAACAGGAATGGGTAGAAGGAAAGGCATGTTTGGTAGGTTTTGCATCTCTTTTGGTATGGATAAATTTGTAGGACTTGGTTCAAAGGTTGTGTTTGGATACACTCTCTGTAGCTACAAAAGTGAGCTCTTGCCCCTCTATAAAGTTTTAAACCAAAGTAGCAAACCTGGCAGGAATCCCTCAGAACTAAAAAATTGCATTGCAGTTAGGCCTGCATCAAACATCTATCAGTTCAAGTCCAGCTCATAGATTGCTCAGCAGCATCTGTCTTCCAAGTCCTGCTGTCAGTACACAACAAAAGTCTGCCAACCAGTTTGGACCTGTAATGAAAGAAATTAATGAAAATGATATGGCCGAAAAGGGGTATATAAAGGAGACATTGCAACAGCCTGGCCTCTCTGATTTTTGCAGAATATGATCGTCAATATAATAACCCTATGCATAATGCAAGAAGTAAGACTCCATTTGATCATGTAAGCCAATGCAGAGATGTAATTGTTGAGAATGTCACCATGGATAAATTTGTCATGGGTTATTACCATCAAGGTAACAAGTTATGCTTAATGGGTGATATGAAATGAAGAAGGGGTAACAAGATAAAAAGTTCAGGCCATGAGGGATGTTCAGCAAAAATGCCAATATCAGAGATTACCAAACGGTGGAAAGATATCTGCATCCAAATTACTTCATGTAAGAACCCAGCAAAGGTCAAATGCCTAACAACTGATGCTGATGGAAAGGTGTGTTAAGGGTTCAGTAGTACAATGTCTGCAAGAACTCATTATGAAACAGAGAACCTGTTAGACCAAGTACACCTAAACAGCTAGGTCACTCCGCAGAGCACTGACTAAAGCAGTATTCTACTCTAAAATGGTTCCTGCAAAAACTGTGACTATAGGAAGCACTTGATACAAAAGCACTTTGCAGAAGACTTGACCTACCATGTACAGGCAGAGGTAACTGCTGGCAGGAGAGCCCTAAAATACGACCACTGCAAAGTTGTGAAACTTTATCAACATGTTTAGACTGCCTTGCAAAGTACTATTTATGCCAAATGCTGCGAAGGATTCTCTGCTAATATCCCACACTGACAGCACTAAACTAAATAAAATACTTGAGACACGCACCTGCAGCAAACATTATGGTCCACTCGTTTTGAGACTTCCACTCAAAAGGAGAGGCAGTCAATGTTGTCAAGGTCACCGATCCAAAACGTAGCACCACATTTTCATGCAACAGTCAGTACAGGGACCACAGTGCCATACACATCACAAATAATGGGCCTGGAGAGTTCATAGCCAGGAAGATGGAAGCTGCAGGATAAAAGGTGAGCTCAAATAGTCCATGTATCCAGACTCTGAAACAGATGCAAAGAAAACAGTAATATGATAAATTACATAAGAGAGTCAGAATTATGCTTACATAATTATGAGAACATTACCAAAAATAACAACTTTGACAACAGTAACATACTGTAACTAGTGGTTACTAGTATTATCTGATCCATCCAACACAGATCGAGGTAAATGAGCATGGTTGCTATGGGTTCCCAGGTTGGATCTGGATGATCGGCGCAAGGCCATCGAGTCATGATCTGGTTGTTCCGCACCATTAAATATCCACCATGGCATG
>KN889148.1:0-11307 GCA_000934455.1 Apostichopus parvimensis | reverse complement strand
GTATTTAATGTAAAGACAAACCCTGTTTTTCGCTCGATAAACAGAGCCCAACGCAAAACTTTCTTTTTTCGTTCGATAAAACTGAGTTTATCGAACTGATTGCACATTATGCGCGAAAATCTGTGTATTTCACTCGAAAAACTCTGTTTATCGAGACAAACACAGTTTATCAGTCGATGAACTGAGTTTTTCGAATTCTTTGCATATCAGGCTTGTCATATACAGAATCACGAAAACTGCCTACTATTCTCTTTTCTCTCGATCAAAAGAATGAAAACATTTTTTTTCTGGTCTCATCTGAGAGGACTAAGTCCGCTATTCGAAAACATAATAACTGCAAATCTGCAAAACGTAGAAAGACTATTTATGATCAAACCCATCATCATCTCTGTCGTGGAAAGCTGATCCGCATGGCCGTTATTTCAGCCGATTCACTGAGAGATTACAGTAACTACTTTAAATCTTTGTTTTGTACCACAGTAAATACTGGATTGTGCTGACAAATCTGATAAATAGGTAGCATGTGCTATAAGGTTTACAGTAAGAACAGAGGATATTTGTAATTCCAACAAATCCCAAACATCTGGATTTGTTAGAATTACACATATCCCCAGTTCGTACTGTAATCCTAATAGCACATGCTACCGATTTATAGCACGATCCAGTTTTTACTGTGGTAAAACAAAACTTTAAGATTTACAGTATAGTAACTGTGTTCTCTATGTGTATCAGGTGGTTATATAGATGTTACCTTCACATGTACAAGACCGAATAATTGAATGAGTCTAACAGTCACGTAATGTCTAGTAAATAAGTTCAAGGATAGTCTAGGGGTGAATTCATGAATGATTCATGGCAAACTTCTCATTCTTACTATCTGGGTTAACATTAATTCGTACGTGCCGTTTCCGAAATGACAACATTTAACTGTGGCAAGTATCTTACCATAAGTGAACTTGAAATAAGCGGGCGTTATGCCAAACCTGTTTCATGTTTTTTCCCTTCAAAACTGGATACATCGATATACGAATGCGCTATACATTGGTATGTTGCTATCTGCGTATGCCCTCAAGAGATACATTTAGGCACAAGTTCCGTTATGTCAAAGACGTCAAGAAAGGAACGCTATCTCTGATCTAGGTTGTATTCCTATCTCACTTTCACGTTTGAGGAATGATCCTTTAGACAGCTGAGGTTCAACGATTAAAGTGACTGAACTATAAAGTATAATTCACAGACAATTAAGTCAATTCCTCAGATGTAACATAAAACTCAATGAGGGAGAGAGAGAGAGAGGTGGAGAAAGTGACTTTTATGGCCTCAAAGCACATGTTCAAAATGTATTACAAATTTAGAATTGCGTTGAAAGAATTTTCAATTGTTGTGGCTGAAGTTCTCATTTTGGATGATTTTGGATGAATCTCAGTTTCATCGACTTAGCCTTCATTCACTCAGCCACTAAAAACTGTCTGCCCAGCGCCAAAGGCCATCGGTTTATTACATTAATCGGCTTAAATCTGTAGAGTCGTTGGAAACAATATTTCGGTTATATATTCTTAACGACTGATCAGTCTGTGTAAACTTCACACATGACCGAGCCTTTCAATGCATTTTGTAATTTTCGTCCATTTTCATTGGGGGGGGGGGGGAGACATTTGACTAGGGGGGATTCCGCCACCAGATGAATGTTTCAATTTGTTTTGCATATCGTAGTGAATTCTGTAACGCCTCACCTTTGTCGCCTACGATTACGGCAATTAAACTTGATATGTCGTCACTGGTTGTCGATTCACGAAAGGTCATCTAACATTGTTCGATGTGGGGGAAAGGTCATACCGTAAATTAAACCGTGCACGCTCCTTCTCGGGTCATACTACAGGACCTTTGACTATATGAAACTGGCGCTTGTGATAAATTATTCCTGCATATTTTTGGTTTCGATGATAATCGGCGTAACCTATATGCAGTCATGCAGGCGGAGAGTATGTGTGCGTGTGCGTGTGTGTGACGCCTCGCTTGTAAACACAACATCTCAAGAAGGGAAGCACATTTAGGAGCAAAAGCCAGTATAGTTTTTTTTGTGGAGGTCAAAGGTCAGTTGGGGTCACCAGGGGTCAAATTGTTTAAACCTTGTAAACACGATATCTTAAGAAGGAAAGCTTATATCAATCTCGTATTTCGTATGAAGGAGTACCACATTGAGTTCAAGATCCCTATTGTTTTTGGAGGAGGTCTAAGTCCATTTGGGGTCACTATAGGTAAAATTGTGAAAACCTTGTAAAACAGGATAACTCAGGAAGGGAAGGTAGGATGAATTTATTCCAGGTTGGATGTAGTTTCGTTGTGACCAGGTGCCGTTTATGAAGCTTAACAGTTCGTCTAGTTAGATTTGTTACTATATGACCAATGCGAAATAATTGTGTAAAACGGTAGTTTGGCAGTGAGTTCACGAGCTTTTGTCTGGATCAGCTGTTGATCTCAATTTTTGTAGTCTCTTCCACCAGTTTCAGCATAGCTAGGTCTTAAAAGTAACGTTCGACTTTCGTCACGTTTATGATTATGGGACAACTTGAACAAACCTGGCTAGGCCTGTGAGCAATTTTATGTTGTCTAGGCCAGCAACGGTTGCAAGGGCGTAGGAACCGGGGGGGGGGGACTGGGGGCGCCACGGTTGGGTAGAATAGGGTTTGTTAACACAACAGCGTGAAGAATACCAGTCAGCATACTAATACACTTAAGATGGCAAAACATCTCCTTAATTATTTCTTAAGGCATTTTCCTATTGGTTATCAGTCATAATTCGCAAAGTATAAAACAATTTAAGGAGTTTTGGGACAAGTTTGCTGTTGTTGCTGTTAGGATTTTGGGAAGATAAATGCTCTTACAACCTAATTGCGTAAAAGATCGCTTTGATTTAGGCAGTGTAATGGAGTTATAGCGATATTTTTCCCCGCATCAATCTGCAGCTAAAAGACAGATAAATAACGGGGCAAATGTACCAAGTCGCTCTAATCGAGCAGCGGTTAAAAGTAGCAGTGAGGTACTGTATATGCTTAGGACTTCTTCCGCACACCTAGTTACTATATAGTATATGCCTAGTAAAATAGAGGAGCCCTAATGTAACATAAGCCAAACTATGTTCGTAGGAATTTAACAGATGTTGTATTTTTAATTGTTTGAGACACTACAGTAGGCCTAGCTGCTTATTTATGATTCTGCGTCATGTTTTACTTTGTTCATCGCTTACTTTTTGTGGAAAAAGGATAAATTTCATACTGCACAGACACATAATTTTCCAATGTGCAATTATACGCCATTTCTATAGTAACAGCTAGTTCATGTTATATTAACAACCAGAATTCTAGTGCACTGAAGTCATCGAAACCTCAATGCATTTTGCATTCTAGTCTTTCTTCCTTTCTTATTCAGAACTTTCTTCGTTGCTTCAAGAGAGGGTCAGTTACCAGACATTCTTGGTATGATACATGTGAACAGGAAAACACCGCTACCAGCGGCTGCATTTGCGGTGAGTCTTTATCCGAGAATCAAAAATGTCTCGTCGTTTAAAATAGATTTAAAAAGACTGTTTAAGGATTGAAATCTTCAAGTAAAAGAGTCATAAAGAATTGGAACAAAAATACTAAGAATAGAAATGGAGGAAAAGTGATACCAAAATGGTGGAAAATGGATAAAGAAAAAGCCTCGAAAACGTAATTTTTATTGTTTTGAAAACGGGCTACCACAATCACAGGACAAATTGCCCGTTTTATTGTAAAACCAATTATCAAAATATGAAAAAGACAATAATTATACTAGTATTTTTTACGACAGGAAGTTTGAAAGTAACGACCAAATTTTTCAGTCCGTCTTAATAAAACATTTCCATCGAAATAGCTACGACCATGGTTTTGACAAAACTCGAACCCTGGATGCAGGAAGTAATTATGCATCAATTTCACTCTGAAGATTTCCACTTTAGAAATATATTAACCGTCGGTTAAAGTGAATAGGGCACATCTGGCCGGCATTAACGAATATTATTTCGCCTTGATCATCGATTTCATAGAAATTTAGATCTCATAAGCCGATCAAGAGATTAAATACCTTTCAATGAAATAACCTTAACCACTAATCATAATCTCTATAACCCTGATCCCTAACCCTAAGAGGAACTCATATCGATATAACCCACTATTCTCCTTTAAATACACAATCATTTTAAAATTAAACTGATACCACACGGGGGAATATCCACTTACTACTTATCCCCTACGGGGTTAAGGGTACATGAATGTTTCTACAATAGGATGTTTATGATTACCATATTGGTATACTTTACTACCAAAAATCAGTGAAAATATATGTCAGTTAACTCTTCAACTCTTAACGCAAAGCTGTGTACTCGGACTACAGAGTAATACTGCCATGCTCGGAACTTGACAGAGCATATACATTAGTCTGACCACGGAGCTACAGGTGTATTGTACGGAATAGCTTCATGGTCTTACATTGGTCTCACCACAATGCAACTGCGAGTAATGAAATAACACGTTCACGTTTATTCAACAGTTTCTTAAAGTCTCAATACCTGATTGCTGATGAATTTCGGATGAAAAAAACTTCCGAAGTAGATTGAATATTTCTTATTCTAAATGCACTCTGAGCAGGTGGGTTTAATGGAGAAAAGCTGTCACAGCAATCAATAGAAATTTATTTTCTGTTGCCCTTGCCCTTACCCTTGCCCTTGCCTGTTACCGTAAAATCACTGCGACCGCCCATGGCAACGTCTTGTATATTCATCAAACAGCTGTTCATAAATAGTCTACACATGCGGCTCGATTAAGATTTGAACGCACTCCTATTCGTATCGTCCACTTTTTTACAATTCCACGGAGGAAACGTCTGAAATCATCTGTTTATTCATTGTAATGGAAAGAATGACACAATTTCGCAAGCTACATCGGTTAGACCGAGAGAAAGATACTTTTCAAGAGAAGGGACCTAAGACAGGCTAGCCACAAAAGTGAAAGTAGGCCTAGGACTAACTGTAGCCTAACGGTAAACAAAACAGATAGATTTGATTGGCGCGTGATCTGTTGGAACTTGGGCGGGCTCGCAAATTATGATTGAAATTTAATGAATCTACGGACTCGTTCAAAAAACTGGCGAATTGTATTCAGCTCAAACTTTTTACCCACAGATAGCTCAATAAAAATGAATATTGATATGAAAATTGCATAGAAAGGTTGCAATTTCACTAAGCTTGTAGTGCAGTAAGCTGGAAAGCTCGGTTTAAATTTGACAAACAAGTACTGAGACCTTAAACAAACTTACAGTGTAAATCAAATAAGTATTTTATGTGGTTGTAATTCTGTATCATACGCGATTATTCTTTCTTTGTGCAGCAAATTATTAAATATAAAGATATTAGCAGAGCTCACCGTGTGTTATGCACTGAGCCGAAAATACCGGTAAAAGAGCATTGTAAACTTGAACTACGAGTACAAAAGCATGAGTACGAGTAGAAGGCCCCAAGCATGAGTACACATAGTCTTACTCTGGTATTTAAACTTTAAAACTTATAAAATGCCACGAGTACAACAATACAAGTACAAGTACCAGGATGTTGCCCCCTTGTTATGAGTACGAGTACAAGGCTGTAAGTATAGGAGTACATTATCCTGTACTACCGGCAGTTTCTATCCAAACAAATCGAGAAGTACCCGAATCTACAAGTGTGTATAAGTGTATTCATTCCACTATTATGGAATACGAGTAGGACCAGGGAATTACTACCAATCTGCACATTTTACTACTTTCGTCTTCAATGGAATTTAATCTTAACATTATTGTTTTGTTCTTTTTTTGCCTTGCAGCTTCCAATTTGCTTTCTGATGCTAATTAGTGATGACGTCTTTGCTATGATTAATTACCTCAGCTTCAGCCGTTGGTTGTTTATCGCCACCACTGTTGCAACTGTGCCTTACTTCCGGTGGAAGTATCCTGACATTGAAAGACCTTTCAAGGCAAGTCTTCTGTCCTCTTTTTCTAACTTCGTATGAGGCAGATCTTGATTTTATCATAGTTAAAGAAAAAGAAGAATTGGAGTGATAATTATTGGCTAGTTCCATGTCTATTCCGGTTTTCAAGATATTCAGCTATTAAATATGCTTAATATCTCGAAAGCTTCTTTAAGGCTTAACATTTATGATGCCGGTATAAGTATACTGTTAATGTTAATTCATTGTTTCATGTATTTTAATAGCTCAACCAAACAGCGATCTTTTGACACCGTTTACGTACAACAGAGTACCCTTGGAAAACATTCAAGACCACTTTTATGTATTGAGTCTATGGTAGTTATGAAAGAATATTTCAAAATAACTTTCTGATCTTTCACTTCGCATTATAATTCTGTTTTTCTTCTTGAGCGTTAGTGGATCAAATGTTGCCGCTCACGAATTAGATCAAACGTTTCAATGTGACCCGCATGATAAATTTAGGACAGGTCCTGCAGGCCACTGTACTTAATGGCCTCATTTGTTTAGAGTGTCATTTCTCAAATCTAAATGTAGTAAAGACATACAACCTGGGTTGCTAGCAGTGTTTCCATCTAGTCTTCAACATATATTAAAATTAATTTCATGCCTAAAGTGACCCTCAACAGATTTTAGCATGGTAAATATTCATTAGATAGGTATGTTAATAGCTTGAGGCCCCGTTACATGCCTCAAGGAATAAATATAATTGTAAAGCAAATGGAATAAAATTACCATATGAACTATCCAGTGTAAACAGCTAGAAAAACTCGGCAGTCATTGTTACTCGGAATATTTAACGAAAGAGCACTGGGCTTCGAGGGTCAGGTCGGTTCCCCGGCGATATTTATATATTTCATTTTATTTAATTTTTAATTTATATATTTATTTATATTCTTGGTCTGATTGTGACAAAATTTAAATCAGTTCAATATACAGCTTTTACGATGCTTTTTACTATGTTCTCTCCATTCAGGTTCCCCTAATTCTACCCATCTTATTCACGCTATGCGCAGTGGTCTTGGTCATGACTTCCATAGTTTCGGCTACTTTAGAGTTTGTTGTCGGTCTGGCGATAACACTTGCCGGTATACCGGTATATCTCGTTTGCGTATGGTGGGAGGATAAACCTAAAGAAATAACTACCGCAACAAGTGAGTCGATAATATGTGTTTTCCGGAAAGAAACTTAGTGGTTTGGTGGGAGGGGGTCAATTTAAAATTTGATTGATCTTTGGAATCAATATGATGATGGAGAGTGTGTATGTGTGTGTGTGTGTTTCATGTGGCGGGGCCCGCCACAGAGCGTAAGACCCTTCTGAGGTGATCGATTGAAGTTAACAATGGTTAAAAACGAGAAGAAAAAAAAACCTGTCTGTAAGTGTTATATTGAATATTCTCATATGAAATGGGTCAAGGTATCACTGAACCTCTTAGTTTATGGAACCTGTATGAGCAGAAGGTGAGTAGGTTCTAACTTCTAATGATAAGTTGAAATATCTTCCAAGCACGAGAAAGAACGAATACCTGCCTCACTAGAGAAGAGCATTTCGAGATATGTGTACCCTCAAGTGAAAGAGAAAGCGATTAGTATTCACAACGACAGGAATGAATTGAAAAGAGAAAGAGAGAGGAATGTTATACGTCATACACCGCTCCGTCTAAACCTGCTGAAAAGTGTAAAACAAGATATCGGGTTATAAGAGAATGAACATGTTTGCTAATGATTTTCTTTTTTTTTCGTTTTTACTTTTAAGGATGTTATATATGAAGGCGTCACCATGTACGTTTTTTACTCTATTTATGACATCTATCCATAAATGTGTAGGATATTGATGAATACTTTTGAAAGCAAAATAGAAACTGATGAAAACTTTTTCGAAACATCCAAACAGATTACTATATACTGCATTTATTCAACTGTTTATATCAGCTAACAAATTTTGTTAATAATCTTAATTAGCATGCAGTTTGCAATTTCCAACCAAGTAGTTTTTTTTCCGGCTGTACTCGTCCGTTTACCAATCTTTCTGGGAAGTGAATATGATCTTTTTTCTTTTCTCAATTAAGTTTATATTTATTAAGTATATATTTATTCATTTTCCTTGTCATATTTCTTTCAGAATCGGTCACAAAGTTCCTTCAGAAATTTTTCTTCGTCGTTCCTCAAGAAGTGAAGACTTACGAGAGTCTCTTGTAACTGCACGTGATCACTGAGGAGATGCAGGACTCGTTTTGCCGCTTTCGCGTTTTTGGTTTGTTTTTGGTTTAGCGCGGATGGAGGCAAAGGGGTGTACAACCAACCTCCTCTCCTCCTTTTTCAACTCCACAAAAATGTAAAAGTAGTTTTGAGCACAACCTTGCGAGCATTATATTACCTTATTTTTAATTGCATATATTTTGATATGGGAAGGTTTTAACACACTGATTGTAACTACCAGGCGCGGATCCAAATGGTGTAGGGTATAAAGGTATAGTTATTAGTACAACCATGCGCGTAAACTTTTAGTAACTTGTAGACCTACTTTATAATCTAAATATGCCTCAGAATACACCCATTTAACGTTTTAGGACCCCCTCCCCCATACACGAGCTTCGGCTTCAACGACTGGCCGCGCCCCCCTTTATTTTTTTTGTCGAAGGCGAAAAGAGTCTACTCTATATATGCCATGGTAATTGTGCGCGCAGTGACATTGTAACTCAAAAATGTAATTATTTACAAATGGTTGACCACGCTGTTATCTATTGCTTGCATATTTTGCGTTCCATATGTAAATATGACAAGTCCCCGTCCCTCTCTTTCCTGTCTCATTGTTCTCTGCAAGTTAAAGCGAGCGATATGCAAAATATGTTGTATGTTCATGTCTGGATCGTCACTTATCTTTGGTGCTCGACTACAACCGCAAATGACACGACATTGAATTAACTGATTTATTAAAATAACAAATATATACTGTTATGTATATATACCCTAGTGAGATCCCATATTAGTTTAATGTGTGTGTGTAACGTTCTATGATACCATCTGATGTAGGTTACTCCCCGTTGAACAGAGCTGGGATTCGTTTGAAGATTAGTTCCTCACCTACCCCCTCACCTTCCCTTCAGCAAATGACTAAACCCAAAATAGGTATTAAATATGATACTTTCGTACTTTTCTCCTGCGGGAACGTCGCGGTGCTTCTTTCCGTAGCATGTAGTTTGTTTATGTATATACAGCATATACTTTACATATGACTAATAGATACCGTTTGGTATACAGCAATGGCCATTGCAGCTGATATAACCTTGGCAGTTGGAAAACAATTGTAACTAGCTGGGCATCTCCAACAATCGTTTTAGTTTGTTTTTTATTGTTATTTTTTTCTTATCTTAAGAATAACTTGTTATGTTTGATAAATCAACCATTACTTTAATTTGTTGATATCCTCTTTGAGCTTAATTTTCGCAGTATCAAGTAACTATGCAGGTTTATCTTCAATAAAACCTTTGCTGCCTTAAATGAGATATGGTACCTTGTCTTTTCCTATTCCATCATTCCCTAATCCATCATACCTCCATCAGATGGATGTGATTCAATTTAGCTTTAATTATCACCATGCTGATCCCTTGGCCAAATCCAACAAAACTTGTTCCTTTATGGAACCTTAGTGGCATTCCTGGTTGTGCCCTAATGAATAGACCTCTAGTACATACTATAAAAAAGAACGAAATGAACTCCACACTGAATGGTACATGTTAAATTATGAAATAATTCCAACAGACATTCATGAATAGCTCCTAACATGAGCTAAAATACCATTTTGAATCTAGGAATTCAATTTTGATGCTGCACATCCCCATACCATCTATTTACAAAAGAATTCACTTCCTTTCAATTGCAAAAATATGAAGGAAACTGCAGGTACACACTTACAAAAATACATGTACATTTATGCACGCTGGTGATGTAATGTTACCCATAACTTACCTTCTCCCTAAGTTTTCAGATAATCTATACAACACTCCTCAATTCCACATCTTTGCATGAGTCCATACAAGGCTGGGGTGTCTTCTTCACTTGATGCCATAATGGTTGTATCATTCTGTTGTCAAAATCAAAATAAGCTAAGTTATGTAATTCACACAAAGTAGAAGATCATTTTTATAAAATGTGAAAGGTGTTAAGTAAAGCCATAACAATAGAATTACTCTGAAGGGCTGCTCAATTTAGCACAATATGTTCTAGGATATATATTTTAAATTAGCTGTTACTATCCTGCAAGTTAGTGTCTTCAGAACCATAATCGTTCATAAAGAAAAGCTGCATAATTATAAGTTTGCAATGACTTAATGACAATTTGCAGTTTGTTTTAGAAATAGGTTGTGTTACGGAAGAGACAGTACAGTCAGCAGGTAAATTACTGGGAAGAATACCATTTTTAAAGTACAGCTGGTACTCAACCTAGCCTATATCCTAAGCCTATTCCTGAAGTTTATCCTAACACTCCATGGTGATCTTTTGTAAGTGTAGCTGAAAAATTGATTAAAAGCAAACAAATTGGTCAATGAGAAAATGTACCTGAATGGAAACATGTTTGATAACTTTCCATGCAAGTTTTCTGCCTTTCTGCTGAGTTCAGATAATAGGCTAACCCAGGTTGATACTAGTCTCCAGAAAAAAATGATCAGCTCCCTAGTTTCATGAAATATAAATGCAATATTGTTAAAAGCTGAAGGTAGGTATCCTCTTGTATGTAAGCAAGCAAGCAAGCAATTGCTTGTCAGCAGTGAGACTAAACTAGTAGTCACTGCACTGACTTGGGTTAAATATTTCCATGGAGAGTTAATCGCCATTACATGAAGGCCTGACAATAATTAGTACATTGATCCATATATTCACCTTCGCATTCTGTTATGTAACAATGGTAGTCTCATGTTATAGGCCTATATACGTGTACAGCTATCTCTGCTACGAAGTAGGCCTCACTGAATTTTTAGCTAACACTGAGGATATGTAATTCAGTGACAGGATACCGGTTAGTACGAATGAACCACATATTTACCAAGCAATTCAAAATAACGAAATTTTCATGTTAGATTTAAGACACACTCAGACTTTATTCGAATTGAGCTGATGGCCCTGATCATATATAGGCCTACATTAAAACACTGGTAGCTAGGCCTACGTACAGCAGGTTACGGTTTTCCAACCTAACGAATGGCTGGGCTAGGCTGTGCACAAGAAAACGGTAGGCTAGACTTCATTATTGAACATGTATTCCTAAATC
>KN889147.1:0-10613 GCA_000934455.1 Apostichopus parvimensis | reverse complement strand
CCCCCCCCCCCGGTCTATATATGAAACTGACTCATAATATTTGCAGACACTTCCATTTGAAACAAACTCAAGTTTCCAGATATATCATGTATTTGACCATTTTTATGTATCTCTCTAGAACAATTTGATTGCCATGGTGATTTGATGCAGCGAGAGAGAGAGAGAGGAAGACAGATTTGCGGGAGAGTTTAAAGTAGCCGGAGCAGAAGCCTGGGTCAAGCCGGTCTAGAGATCACTTCAAACATACATACTGACAGTGAAAGGACCGCCCACCCTCCTTTAACCTATGTCTTCTTTCATTGCAAACGAGAAGAAGTCTACAAGCTGGCTATCGTCATATCGTACATGTCGTCTGATGTACACAGCAGTCTCTGCAGATGAGTCTTTCACTTGATTTGTGTCAGAACCGCTGTTCAAAAGCAATAAATTATTTCCTGTAACATACGCATACACTTGCATTGTGCAGACGAGAGCATGCAAGAAGGAGGTATGCAAAGTTGTTACTTGTAGAAGGAAATTTCCGGTCATTTTGAAAGTAAAGAAGAAGAAAAGAGTTGAAAACTGATGGCAGAGAGATATTAGTGAAGTTATTAGACAGGTTGGAGTTAATCCCATAGAAAATAAGAAAGAATGCAAGGCCAGGGATGATCTGTCCTCTGGTTGTATCTCGTCATCAATGGGATTAAGTTTAGAATGCTGTAAGTGAAGTCCATGTGAATAGTTTTTAATGTACAGAGTGTGTGAAATGGACATAAATATGTGTGTGACCTTGTGGATTAGGTCAATTCTCTCTGGCTTCTTTTTTTTTTGTATTTTATGTATGTAGATGCTACGGCTAGTATTGTTATCGTTTGTTGCTTTGTGTTGTATAGCAAAAGAGAGAGTAACGTGTACAGTATGATAATTTCATTTCATGTCCATGTTGACCTAATACTGTAACTTTTCTAGGTAACAATGTAGGCATCCACTCGTTTACTGACTGTTACGTCCATTTACTCGAGATGTTTCTTAATTTCCAGGAATGTCAGATAAACTGAGGCTCCGTAGATCAAGTACTCTCAAATCATCACAAAACAGCTCTTGTAAACGTCAGGGTCTACGAGCAATCCGTTGTTACAAGTGGGGGGGGGGGGGTGGTGTGTAACCCAGAAGCCGCTGGTTCAAATCCTGTTCTAGCCCTTAATTGCTTTGCTCCTGTTTCATTCTTAATAATCTTTATAAACCCAGTCAGTTTATCCGTTGTTCATTTACCAGTATAATTATTCTTGAAAAAGCTGAAATTTGTCTCGAAATTCCTTCCCTGCCAGTTTTTCTGGGATGTACATCAAAGGAAACTGGGGCGTGATACATGGTTACACGTTATGCAAAGTACTGTGGCTTCTGACTGGGGCTCCCAGCAAGGAAATGACTTTGTGTAGGGATCGCCACCAGCTAAGTGCTGGAATAGCTCATTTTTGTATAGTACTGGGCTTGTTGACCCAGAGGTCACACTGGTTCGAATGTCATTTTAACCATAAATTTCCTTGCTCTTTACTGTTGTTTAACACGTCCCTGTCAGTTTTCCATTGTTAAAAACCAATCTAGGATGTTTCATCTGCTCTGGCAGCAGTGGACAATCTTGTACATTAATGGAGCATTGCACTTTAATAATAATTTGTCCATCGATTAATTTTATAACTCAATAAGAACCACTCTACTTAGAATAAGGTGGTAGTCCTTGTACTGACAACTTACTTTTAGCAATGATAAAGTATCCACCGAATCATTATAGCTCCATTCTATGTGTTGGTTGTAAGTTTAGAGCAAGTTTTACCCAATGTGCCAATTTTTGATAAAAAGAACGTTTTTTTCATGAATCAACCTAGGATACCCCTAGCTTTTCGTTTTCCCCTCTAAATATCTAACTAGTGAGTAATGAATCAATCCATTTTAAAAGCTGTGATAATTGTTTCACTTGTCTTAGTTGTCCACATAGACTTAGTTTTCTTAGTTGTCCACATAGAGTCTTATTTGGCCACATACACAACTATCACATAAGCCCACGTTAATGCAGAGTCAAAAGTTTTCGATGTCGTGACAATTAAAACCTCATGGATTTGCATTGCAATCTCAAGTTACTGCCTGGAAAAGGGTTTAGATTAATAGAAAATGTAATCTTAAAAAACAAAAATTTTACCCTTGAAAAAGAATTCAAAATGACAAAAATTGTTTGATGTGGATAGAACATTTGTGTTTATTTTTATATAAACATCTATAAGAATTAAGTTGAAGAACATACAATCGGGTGCACTAAAGGTTAAGGTACAACTATTACAAAAGTTTATTCGATCTCAGAAATGTAATACAGAATATGATGCGTGTAAGGATGGACTAGAACACAAACAATGTTTGAATATATAATTCGTGATGTTGTAAAATGTTATAACTTGAACACAGAAACACTGCTGATCTAATGCAGAACTGTCTGTACCTACATGCATGGAAGGTTTCATATGTCATGTGAGCAGTTTAATCTAAGTATAAAAATTTCGTCAACATACAACCTTTTCTTGTAGAGATAAATTAACTTCCTCTGTGGATTAATGAAAATGTGAAATATGTAAAATATGTAAAATAATTGGCAGTTCCGTTACCGTGGTGACATCATTAACGTGGTGGCTGTTGCCTTAATACCTTTGGAAAAATCATATCTTTGGCATACGAAATGCTACCAGGATATGTGGTTTTGACAAAAACATGCAGAAAACTCCCTCCCCCTCCCCCTTTGACGAATTTTGCATGATATGGAGCTGTTTGCCCTGTACATATATCTATATATCATTGTAAATGTCCCTGTCCTTGATTGTAAGTGTTTACACTATGTCCAATGCGTTTGTGACATCATCACCGAGATGCCCCAATATCAATATGCAATCTCGTTTAACACACTATCTGTGAAGTATTTACATTTTTTTTAAATTGTTTCTTTTCTAATAAATCACAGAATATTGGAATAATAAAACCTCCAGCAAAAATAACTTACAGATGGATTTTGAGACTTTTCTCTTTTGTCTTCTCCTCATAGTGTTATGACACATTCCAATCATAATTAATAATTAAACATAATTATACATAATGCTGACATGTAAATGTTGAACCCCTCCCCCCCCCCCCACCCCACATGTGCTTATGTCTGTACATGTGGATAGCACCCTAGATGTTGTCAGTTCTCTTCTGGAAAGTTACGAAATAGAATATGAAAATCTCTATCAAGTGGTTAGCCATTCCATAGACTGTAACATGCGTAAGAAATATACTCTTTTGTTTATACATTCTTCATAAAAAATATGAATAGAGTACCCTTCATAGAGTTGGTCAGTCCATTCTTAAATGTGCTAGATAATATGGAGCGCCGTTTGAAAGAAATAACCTATCCATACAGGTGTGTATCCAGTATCATTTATTGCGTAGAAATGTAGTATCCAGCAGAGATGCCAACCAGTACGATTTTATCGTATTTAGTACAATAAACAAGTGAAATACGATATTGCCTCTTGAAAATGCGATTTTTCATCTTTTAAAAAAAAAAATGTACAAGTTACCCCCCAAACCCCGACAAACACGTTGAACAACGAGCCTACATGGGGGGAAAATACGCGGAATCGGCAGCTTTACAATTTCTTATTAAATGTTAATGAAAAAGCAAACATTTTACTTGCCCGTTCTTACCAGTAAAACATTTTTCTGACATTTTACTGGCCCGGGGCCAACGGGGCACGGGCCAGTGGTAGTGTCGAGTTTTCGTGAAAATCTGATTTTTCTCTCCAAAATCTGATTTTTTAGGATATTCAGTCTGTTTGTTTTTGTGTCAAGAGGTTGGCATCTCTGCGCCAGGCTGAGGTTTTACGCCAGTCATGTACTTTGCGATAGGTGTGTATTTTACCGCTGCTTGAAAGGTTTTGTCTTTTTTGTTTTATGTTTCGTGGCTACATAGTCCTGAATCAATGTAGCTTCACTCTCAATTAGGCAAGTTAAGGTAGCTTGTCATTTTGTCTTCGTGACGTACATCAATGTATTGATTGAAGAGTTTAGTGGAAGTACGCAATCCATGATCCTTAAGTTCTCATTTTCCTAATGATAATTGTGTTACTAGAGAAGCTTACAGTTATCGTGCGTTCTAAATGTACAAGATAGCCTGTACAGAAATAATGCCACATGCACCCACCCACATTGAAGATATGTGATTTTATTTCTAAAATATTTCCAATATAATTTTTCTTTTGTAAGTTATATATCTGTAAGTTTTGAGTTGAATGTGGATGTATTCCATACAAAAGTTACGCCACAAGATATCACAATATAATCTTAAATTATATCGATTAATTAGTTAATTTTTTTGACAATTTAAGGTGATTCTGTGCGTTTCGAAATAGGATATACTACATAAAACTGTTAAAGCTGCTTATGAAAAATGAGTAGGTTTCACCATTATTTTCATTAATATCATTGATAATGAAATTAATGATCGAAAGTATCAAACGACTTATCCCCTGAATACAGATATCATACATAAATTCAGTTACGCCGTGCCTCTTGATTTCAACATGCCAGTGAGGGAATATATATATCTTCGACACAAAAGATACGTGGCAATCAAGCCAACGATATAGTCATATAACCGATGATCTAGGAATCTAGTAGTGGCATAGCATACATAAACATTTTACGAGAAAGTAAGGGAAGGGGGAGGGGGGTGCGGTGTATGCTATCTACTGTTAGTGGCCCTCAGTTTATCGACTCGTTGCTTGCAGCAAGTTAACCATGAATTCCGTAGGGGAAACTTGGCGGTGATTTTGGGGTTGGCGATTTTGCCGGGGGGGGGGGGAGGGAACAGCTGTTGCTAAAGTAAGCTGCAAATAATTCCTCTCCCTCCCCTTGTATGTTACCCATTTATACATCGTAAAGAGTCTATCTACACATTGTAGCATTTAGACATTCTCTGCCGCCAATGGCGTGTCCCGTTTATCATCAGCCACGTGATCAGGCTCACTCTCTGGTTTCATGATTATATCCAGTCGCTGAAATGAGCAAAAATACAAAACATTTAACCTTGCAAACCCCGCTGACGTAGAATTTCGCAAAATAACGTGATATTTTATTGGGTCGCCAAGACAAGAAAAAGAGTATTGCTGATATTAGTGAAAAACAGAGGAAAAAAAATCTGAAACATAAATTACTTCAAAAGTTGCAAAACATGACACCAGTTTGCGACTAGTAACCCTCAATCAAATAAAAGATTATGAAATATATGAGGGGGGTACCTCCTTCTCCAGGACCCGTCCCTAGCCCCCAACACCACCCACTGGATCATCGCCAAGATCATGAAGGAGAAAATCGGGTTCACCAAGCAAAGAAAGTGTGAGGACCCTGGGTGTATATTATAAGTTTCCCGATACCCAATTGATAACACTTGCATATATGTTTCACGGATTTCTGTATGGTGACTTTATGATAAGGATTTCCTTATTTTTCTGATTGAAAGCCAAACCTCGAGGAAAAAGGTAGCCCAAAATAAAACAGGCCACTATTTGACGTTGATAACTCAGCAGAAACCGGAACTATTCGGTTGAGCTTAACTGTGTAATTATGATACGGAGTCTCTTAAGATCAGTGCTTACCTCGGTAAAGGATCCAGGAGTAATCAGGAACTTATAAGTTGCAAAAACTGCGACACAGGCTATGGAGGAAGATGCGAGACACCATCCTAATATGACAGACCACGTCGGATAGACGTACCCATTAAACTGCAGCGGTGTGTACGATAACAGGCTGAAGATCACGACAAACTGTAGGTACGAGGAACATGACATTCAATTCAAAAGTGATATAATAGTAGGCCTATATTGAAATACTGAGGCCTCTATCAATTTTGCTTTTGGTTATTTGACGTATTGAGTCAATACCGGAGCTAGGGGTATTGGTCAGGAGGGGCGAGAATGGTCTGTAGGGGTGCTTTAGACACAATCTAAGCGGAGCGCCACCACTGGTTGGCGCGTAGCGTACAGAAATTTGAGTAAAGATTCTCCCTAGATCGCCGGAAATGACCCTTTCCGGGCCTGGCTAATTTGCAGATAAACGAAAAATAAATAAGTGTCATCGCCAAATTACACCAACAAAATGTGACAAATGTCAATAGATAGATGAGAGCACAATAAAAAAGTCAATAATCGCGAATAAGTAAAAAGTGGTAAAGAGCTGAAAGGGCGCCAGCAGTCCATTTTGAGTCCGTCAGGGTGGCATCCGCCCCCTGACTGTATGGACGCTCCGCCACTGGTATTGACCTATGTAAAAAGCAGAATGTACTATCGCTGTATAGAGTTAGATTTTAGAATGTAAACTACTAATATGCCTGTGTTAGGCTATTTAATTCTGATGAGTCAGCATAAAACACAGCAGCAATTATCGATCAGTCAATAATCCGACTTGAATATATATGGAAATGTTATAGTGTAAATTAACTATGCATTCACTGTTACTACAAAAGTAGTTACAGTCATGCTGTTATCGAAACATGGGATATACCGTTGAATGGGTCCTGGCGGCGAGGGGGGGGGGGGGTCAGTAGTGTAACTCCTATAGGCTCGAACCGTGCTGAGCCGGGGGCCCTGACCAAAAGGGGCCCCGCTATACTGATGCACAGAAAAGGGGTACCTTTTTAGGGAGGGCCCGTTTTTACTGGGAAAGAAAAACGCATGCAAGACTGAACAAGACAATATACATATTTTCATGTGATATGGAATACGGACATCATGATCATGGGCTCATTGGGTAATAATGTATGTATCGAGCTAGTTGTGTTATTTATTATGATAATGAAAACAAAGTATATAATTTAAAACCTAATTCCAGCCAATGTTGTACTGAGTACAACATCGGGACATATGATTCAAGATCTAAAAAATTAGGATTGCACCTGCAATATTCTATACTTCAGGAATGGAAATGAGCATTTGAGCATTGAGTTCATTCATTGGACATATCAGTAATCAGTTGTTTCAGTACCGTATGTTGTTTCTCACTCATACAACTTGTTAGATGTGTCCAGAAGCCGAATTCCCCAATCCTCATTCCATGGTATACAGTTACAAAGAATTTTTATAGCTATGTTGATAGTATTGTTCTGTCATTTCTCTTGATGTATTTTAGCATTAAAACATATTAGTCAGCTGGAGCAATGTGTAAAGCTAAATGGCCATTCAAATGTTCTAAACCAAGACCCCCTGCCTTGATCCTGCATAAATTCTTGGACCCATGGGCGTCCACAGGGAGGGGCAGGGGGAACTCCCTCCCCCCCCCCACGGAAAATCAAAAATTGAAAAGAAAAAAGTTAAACATGTGACATTTCAATGATTTTACCCAACTAACAGTCCTCTAGTACCGGTATGTTCATTGCATACGGACCCATTATGCATTACTGAAATTATTGAAAGTCAAATCCTAAGACATGAGATCTCAAAATAACCGATGCATAATGCAACTTGAAACGCCGGGAAGTGTCTTTCCCGACGATGTAGGAGCATTTTTTGGCAACAAAATCGCGGTACTCTCCTGATGTTGAAGAACTGATGGTGGCGCTCCGCTTAGATAGTATCAAGAAGTGTATTTACACGTATGTGACCTACTGACCCCCCCCCCCCCTTGTGAACATTTCTGCGGACGTCCTCGCTTGGACCTCCTGATAGAGTTTCCTTTTGCGACAGGAGCCGGGGCCCCCAGGCTCATCGTTACACCACACAATTTATTCAACGTCGAGTTAGCACAAAGGAAAACTTGGTCATAATAATGATATAAAGTATGAAATAACTTCCTACAATAAATGATAAAAATGTAATGTAGTTTAATAGCTCGGGATTTCATATTGTTCAAGTTTAAGTTAGGTAATAATTAATTTATATTTACTATTTAGCTTAATGTAAAATGAATAAAGTTCGTTAAGCACAACCTAGTCATTATGCATGTTAGCTAGTAACTACTCAATCATGACAAATTAGGCGACTACAACGACAACTCATCATTCCTTTGAAAATGTCTAACAATGACTCTTTTTTCCTGAACAAACCCGAGGGGGCCTATATATAGCCTACAAGAAGATAGATTTAGTTAAAGCTGATCATACTTACTATCAAAAATGCCGGGCTCACGAAACACCAGCAGACGACCCAGTAGAGACTAGGCTTCAAGCCTAACATACTGTAGATATCATTCATAAATCGCCTGACACCATATATCCAAGTTACAATAATCGGCTCGAGAATGACGATTATCAAGAGAGTTGTCCCCGCACCATATGTATCCAGAAACTGGATGACATATTGACCTCCCTGTTATTGAAAAAAGTAAAACAAGAGTTGACAGACGTGCATATGGCAAGGGGCGAAGGGGGGGGGTGGGGACTACATAGACCGTAACGTCAGTCGGGGGACTTGAACATGAAGGCGGGACAGAATTAGACCACTCCTCCGTGTCCAAGGACGCCCTGGTGCGGATCCTGGGTCGTGGAGTTGTAATCCCTCCCCAGGATTGCAACTTCACACAAATTCAAAAGTAATTATTAGCAGAACCTTGCGTTTAGACGTAATTATGAACATTGTTTATAGTCTAAATATGCTTCAAGAAGTAAGTAAAACTGTGGTGCCAGGACCGTAGCAAGTAATTCTGATTTGGATGGGCACAAATTATTTCAGGAGAGGCACAATACCTGTGTCCTGTAACTTCAGTGCACAAGACTTTGTCATGAGGGAGGTGATGAACGGTAGTCTGCAAGGGGGGGGGGGGGTGCACGGCCCCTTGTACTACTCGGCATGACCACTCGGCCTGTATAGCGCTCTTTTTTGTTTAATAATAATCACATTTATAACAATGAGTTAGGTCTAGCGTACTTTTCTATACTTACGACTGTAGATATGATACGCAAAATTGGTTTCTTATCAGTCCTTAGCAAGAACGTTGACGAAATATATATAACATAGAGACACAGTTTCCTCAGCTGTATAAATAGAATTATTATTCTATTTGCAGATAGTTTTTATAACTTTGAAGCAAACAAAGTGTGTGTGTTTGACGTTATGTGGTTAGTTTATCTCGCGTTCATGTTGATAAGAGGACTTACGTAAGTAACAGTAGATAATGCGCCGGTAAAACTGAGAGCCACCAGTCCCCCGACGAACAGTTCACGATGTCCTCCAATCTTGACCGGGAATTTATCTGAGAAAGCAGTAATAACTGATTCTAATCCTCCAAACTATAAAAAAGAAAAAACGGTAAGAAAAAAAAAACGAGAAAAAAAAGAAATGAAAACCCTCTTTATCGATAAAGGTATATTCATTAGGCATCAAAATTCCGATATTACGATGTTCTGATAAAATATATTCTCAATCAAACAATTTATACTATTAGAAGTATTTTTTTGTATAGCCTAATTTGAAGAAAAAACAACTAAATGATTTACCACGGTTTTCTAAACTGGGCCCTTAACTGTGAATTTGCATAAATTTACTTATTCGTTCTCTTATACATTAGTGACCGCCTTTAGGGAGGGATTTCTCATTAAGGGGAATACACTGTTGTAAGTAGAGGTACAGAGGACGCCAAGAGGAACCGAGAAAACACTGACGGGGGGGGGGGGGGGGGGGGGAGACGAAAGCCCTGGTCGTCGAAACAGTTTGGGATATTTATTGTAGCGATGTTCAACGACAAATAAAACCCTGAAACGGAATACTCTAAACAGGTTTTCGTCGAATAATTTCATTCTAATTCTTGTCTTTTATATAGTAAATTACGGTATGCGGCGGGACTAGGAGGTATAATGACCTCTTAACCCCATTTTCTTCACCCGTACCTTATTTTATTTAAGGCAAGCCAAAAACAGAGGGAAAGATGGCTGTTTCTCTATATATTGACAACCTTCTTATTATCATCGTTCAAAATTGATAGGAAATATTGGGTTATGAAACAATTATAAACCAAACTATATACTTGGTTGAGTCACTGCAGATAAACACGCCTTAGAACATATTCTACATCTGTAAGCATTATTATTTCGAGCCATATAGTAAGAGTAATTTCATATTTTTCTTAAAGTTTAATCTCGTTTCCACTTACTGTGCTGTCTAGCCCAAGAGTTATGAGCATAATGAATAACAGTATTGACCAAAGATGAGACCAAGGCAAAGTAGCAATGGCTTCTGGGTATGCTATGAAGACTAGACCTGGTCCTGCATGGTAAGAAAAAAAGGGTTAGCTAGTATTGGATCTTCTTTTAAGATAAAGCCAATACAAACACACTTTTCAACTCACACAAAATATTAAAAATAGTTGTTATCATACCCTATCTCACACCCTATATCCAACCCTATTTCACACCCTATCTCACACCCTATATCACACCCTATATCACACCCTATATCACACCCTATCTCACACCCTATATCACACCCTATATCACACCCTATCTCACACCCTATCTCACACCCTATATCACCCCGACGAACAGTTCACGATGTCCTCCAATCTTGACCGGGAATTTATCTGAGAAAGCAGTAATAACTGATTCTAATCCTCCAAACTATAAAAAG
>KN889146.1:5953-22277 GCA_000934455.1 Apostichopus parvimensis | reverse complement strand
CCCATCTGAAACGTGTCATGGTCCGATGATGTCCAAATTCATCTGATACAAGCTGCACTTAGTAATAAATATAATTTCATCGTTCATTTTGGAACCATAGCTTTTTCATTTTCTTTTATTAATCAATTGATGTGTTAAAGGGACGGTCCTGGTGGAATAAATGCAGTGTCTTTGTTACATTGTATGTATGTATGTATGTATGTATGTATTTTAGATCCTCCTGCAAGCAGGAACTCGCGAAGAAGCCATCATTGGCTTGTCAAAGCCGCAAGCTGACCGAAGTCAGTCTCTTAGATTCATATTTAACGTCCATGATTATGAATTGTCAATTGTCAACAACTCTGTAACTGGACGACATACAGAACATTAATCTTGGAGTGGCTCGAACTCGGGACCTTATGATTGAAAGGCACCGGCGTTAACCACTGAGCTAACACTCCTAGAGCTAACACACTGAGCTAACACTCCTAGAGCTAACACACTGAGCTAACACTCCATTTCTTTGCATATGAGTAAAAAAAAGACCAGTGTGGATTTGAGGAAATCCTGCTTAAATAAAGATGCAGTTAGGTGCCTTCCTTGCGAGTATAGTAATTGTTATCTACATGATGAGAAACCAACTGGTGAATATTGCTTCATTCTGTAGATATACCTTGGCCAGAGAAAGAAGAAGAGTTAGAAACATCCGCTCAGGAACTGATAGATGTCTTACTTACCTCTGATCCTTGTAGGAGACCTGGTGCTAAAGGTAAGCGCAAACTAAAATAGTCTTAATTGGGGGGTGGCGGGGGGGGGTGAGTTGCTGAGGGGGAAGAGAATGAAAATGAATTTGATAGATGTCTTACCTCCAACCTTTCTAAAACATCTGGTGCTAAAGCTGAGCACATACAGAGGAATATTTTGTATAGGGGAGTGGTTACCAACCTGGGGGTGAATTACCCCCGTGGGTAATGAGCCAAATGTGGGAGGCTTACCCCCAGACAGTAATGAGCCGATTTTCAGAGGGTATATAATGGCTCTAATTATCATAGAAACTAAAGGTAGATGAATTCGTTCAGAGCTGTTCGTATTTTAGAAACTGAAGGTAGATTCATTGGAACAGACCTGTTTGTATTTTAGAAACTGAAGGTAGATTCATTGGTTCAGACCTGTTTGTATCTTAGAAACTGAAGGTAGATTCATTGGAACAGACCTGTTTGTATTTTAGAAACTGAAGGTAGATTCATTGGTTCAGACCTGTTTGTATTTTAGAAACTGAAGGTAGATTCATTGGTTCAGACCTGTTTGTATTTTAGAAACTGAAGGTAGATGCATTGGTTCAGACCTGTTTGTATTTTAGAAACTGAAGGTAGATGCATTGGTTCAGACCTGTTTGTATTTTAGAAACTGAAGGAAGATTCATTGGAACAGACCTGTTTGTATTTTAGAAACTGAAGGAAGATTCATTGGAACAGACCTGTTTGTATTTTAGAAACTGAAGGAAGATTCATTGGAACAGACCTGTTTGTATTTTAGAAACTGAAGGTAGATTCATTGGAACAGACCTTTTTGTATTTTAGAAACTGAAGGTAGATTCATTGCTTGAGACCTGTTTGTATCTTAGAAACTGAAGGTAGATGCATTGGTTAAGACATGTTTGTATTTTAGAAACTGAAGGTAGATGCATTGGTTCAGACCTGTTTGTATTTAGAAACTGAAGGTAGATTCATTGGTTCAGACCTGTTTGTATTTTAGAAACTGAAGGTAGATGCATTGGTTCAGACCTGTTTGTATTTAGAAACTGAAGGTAGATTCATTGGAACAGACCTGTTTGTATTTGTTGTGTGAATGAACTGCAACTGGGAGACGTTATTCAGCTGAATTATAGATTAAATAAAATTAACAAAGTCGTTCATAGTATGATAATTAACACTTTAGTACCAATCAATGATAGTCGGGTACAGTAATTAATGACACTGTACCACCTCTGTGAGCTGTTCCTGTGCTTGCTGGCCCTCTCATGGATTAAAAACCCAGGAAAGTTTGGGGGTAATAATCTAAGCAATCCTTCCCGCAAATCATTTTCTGAATATTCCTTAGGATTAGTTAAATATTTCTGGTTCATTTGTCCTATTGACTGTTACAGTATAACTTGTCGTTTTCAGTACACACACAGAAAAAGCATTCTATGGCCAATATGTAGCACTGCAACATGCTGTGTTATGCATAGGCGTAGGAGGCAGGTTTTTTTTTTAAATGGTTAAACTTTTATTATTATACTATTATACTATTATTATTATTATTGTAACGGCTTCCCCAATAATTATAACCAATATGGAAGGGTAATAACACGAAAAATGATTGTATGTTATTGGCATGTGATGTAATAACTGATGAATGCGTATATGATATGCACATTAATATGTGGAACGCGCGTGCGCGAAAAATTTTGGTTATATTTTTTCGGGCAAGTCAATACAGAGCCCCCAAATCAAATTAGGCTCCTATGCCTATGGTGCTGTGTGCTGTAGTGTAGTGTATATAGGACTACCTCGCTAACACCCAGTGCAGTGTATTGTACAGTAGTACATAAAGTAAGTTAAATGAGAAGTCTACATGGCTAGGACATGGGTCATGGGCTAGGTCATGGGTTCAGGGAAGAGAGGACAGGGCATTATGGGTAACAGTTCCAGAAAGGTTGGGAACCACTGGTGTAGTAGGGGGGTTGGGAGAGAGGGGGAGAGAATGAAATTGGAACTGATAAAGGCCTCCTTACTTACCTCTGATCATTGTACCATAGGTAATTCAGTGATGAGGGGACACATAGGAGATTACATTTACATAGGAGATCACATAGGAGATAACATACATTTACATAGGAGATTATATTTACATAGGAGGTTACATAGGAGATTACATTTACATAGGAGATTACATAGGAGATTACATTTACATAGGAGATGATAGAAATTACATTTACATACGAGTTTACATAGGAGATTACATTTACATAGGAGATTACATAAGAGATTACATTTACATAGGAGATTACATAGGAGATTACATTTACATAGGAGATTACATAAGAGATAACATTTACATAGGAGATTACATAGGAGATTAAATGTACATAGGAGATTACATAAGAGATTACATTTACATAGGAGATTACATAGGAGATTACATACATTGTAAAACCACTTTCCCACAGGGGATGGAAGAACTACTCTTAAGCAATATCAAGATTGGTGTGCAGCCACTGCTGTTGATATTTTTCATCCTTTGTGCCAGTTTTGCACAGATGACCAAACGATACAAAGGGGGTAACTTTGTATAATGTTGAAGCATCTCAGGATACAGTGTATAGATGGGATGAAAATTCATTGTTTTAAGCCTTAAAATCTTCCATCAATGCAAAGATTGATAACTTGCCTATAGCATGGGAATCATAAATGTATTCTCAAAATCATTAAAATCTAGTCACCTTTGGAATGTGTCCCCGGGAAGTGGTGGGCGGGAAGGGGGAGGGGAAGGGTGTATGCAGCAAATAATGTGTGCAAGGGTCCGATGAGTTTAGTGTAATATGTGTGTACATGTGCACACATAGATTCGCCTCATTCCAGTTTCAAGGCAATTTTGATGGGGTTTTTTTTACCAGGGAATTTATCCTGGAAGTACCGCATCACAAACTGCTATGTTTATAGTCACATTGCTGGATGTAGGGCAGTCTTTTTGGTTCCTTGCTTTAGCAAAAGGATACTATGTAGTCAGGTTGGCGTGTGTGTGTGTGAATGTGTGTGTGCGTCTGTGTGGAGAAGGTGTGCCCTATTGTGTTTGGTGCCCACAAAGGTCACCAAAGGTCAGTTATGGTCCAAAAACCCAAAATGTTAAAACTGCAATAATTCACAGTGCCAATGTGCAACAAGGTTGATATTTTGGGACAAGTTGTGAACTGGTTAGGGGAACATGTTGAAACTAACATTCATGTGATCCAAGGTCACCAAAGGTCAATTAATGTTAAAAAACTAGTATTTTTGCGATAACTTGAGAACGAATTGTCCGTTAGGGTTGGGAGTTGCTTCAATGTAATCCAATTATTGACCTGCATCTGGGTGACCTCAATTTGACCTCTGGTGACCTTTAAGTGTTTTGGGGATTTTTACAGTTTTGATGCTATTTTCAGGTGTCAAAGGTACTTTCTGATCATAAATGTCAATAGGTTGACCCGTGTGACCTTCGTGTGCAAAGTTACATGGGGTCAAAAGTTTTTGGTCGGAGTTAAAATGGCTGTACAGACTTGTCTTGTTGTTTTTTGGAATCAGGCTCAGATCAAACTACATCTGAAACGAAGGTTAATAGGTCAAAGGTCACATTAGAAAAAAATGTGTTTATTTTGGGAGGAAACGGGCAAAAAAGAAAATGTTTGGTTTTGATGCTAGATTTGGATATCAAAGGTACCTTCCGAATAAAAATGTCAATGGATTGACACCCGGGTGACCTTTGTGTGTGAAGTTATACAAGGTCAATGTTAATTTTCAGACATTTAATGCAATAACTCCCAGTGCCAAGGTGTGACACGATTGATATTTTGGGACAAGTTGTGAATGGTATAGGGGAATAGTTTCAAACTTAAAGGTCATGTGATCCGAGGTCACCAATGTTATCATATCTGTTGACCCGCTTGTAGGTGACCTTATAATCTTACATTTTCGACGCCATATTCAGATCTCAAAAGTGCCTTCCGATCAAAAATCCGATCACAATTTGTGATCACAAAAGTGTTGGCTATAGTGTTGGTTACTATATGGGTACATGTAGGACAACATTTACTTGGACTATGATAATATTATGTGTATTTGTCATAAACCCCTACGCAAGGAACCACAGTGCCCTTGGGCTCTTGTTTTATTTTGAAAGAAAGCTGCTTATGTCCTGTTCTACTTCCCTTTTAGCACCTACGTAAAAATATCTTGTTATTCTTGTATGACATATTTGAGAATTTTACTCCTTTATTATGGTGGGTGCAGTTTGAAACCACAAAACCGTGAGAATGAAAAAGTACAAAGAATCAATTCCTTTAATGTTCATTTAGTAAGAAATACTTCAGTAGTCAACTTTTGTTCTGCAGCAGTTTTCAAGACCCTGAATTTATTCCTTCAAATAATATTTTAGATGGTTCCTGTCTCAGAATAAAAAAAACTGTGGTACATCCAGCAATGTGACTATTAAACATAGCAGTTTGCGATGCGATACTTCCAGCCTGATAATAATAATTCCCTGGTAAAAGCAACAAAACATCAAAATTTCCTTGAAACGGGGAATGAGGCGAATCTATGTGTGCACATGTGCTGTTGAATTCATTAATTACATGTAGCATTATACACACTGTTAATTCATTAATTACATGTAGCATTATACACACTGTTGAATTCATTAATTACATGTAGCATTATACACACTGTTGATTTCATTAATTACATGTAGCATTATACACACTGTTGAATTCATTAATTACATGTAGCATTATACACACTGTTATATTCATTAATTACATGTAGCATAATACACACTGTTGAATTCATTAATTATATGTGGCATTATACACACTGTTGAATTCATTAATTACATACATGTAGCATTATACACACTGTTATATTCATTAATTACATGTAGCATTATACACACTGTTGAATTCATTAATTACATGTAGCATAATACACACTGGGTTTCATTAATTACATGTAGCATCATACATACTGTTGAATTCATTAATTACATGTAGCATTATACACACTGTTATATTCATTAATTACATGTAGCATTATACACACTGTTGAATTCATTAATTACATGTAGCATTATACACACTGGGTTTCATTAATTACATGTAGCATCATACATACTGTTGAACTCATTAATTACATGTAGCATTATACACACTGTTGAATTCATTAATTACATGTAGCATAATACACAATGTTGAATTCATTAATTACATGTAGCATTATACTGTTGAATTCATTAATTACTTGTAGCATAATACACACTGTTAAATACATTAATTACATGTAGCATTATACACACTGTTGAATTCATTAATTACATGTAGCATTATACTGTTGAATTCATTAATTACATGTAGCATAATACACACTGTTGAATTCATTAATTACATGTAGCATTATACACACTGCTGAATTCATTAATTACATGTAGCATTATACACAATGTTGAATTCATTAATTACATGTAGCATTATACTGTTGAATTCATTAATTACATGTAGCATAATACATTCTGTTGAATTCATTAATTACATGTAGCATTATACATACTGTTGAATTCATTAATTACATGTAGCATTATACACACTGTTGAATACATTAATTACATGTAGCATTATACACACTGTTGAATTCATTAATTACATGTAGCATTATACACACTGTTGAATTCATTAATTACATGTAGCATTATACACACTGTTGAATTCATTAATTACATGTAGCATGATACACACTGTTGAATTCATTAATTACATGTAGCATTATACACACTGTTGAATACATTAATTACATGTAGCATTATACACACTGTTGAATTCATCATACACACACTGTCTACTACAAGAAGCAGTCTGTGTATGTAAAATATGTAACAGTTACAGGGCCCTCTATTACATTTTACATTCTGTTGAAATTCATCATAATCTAAAGCAGATGTCATAATCACAAGATTTTCTTTTTTTGTGATACTTTAGTACTTAACTGTCTGCAGTGAGTCACGCGTTAACTAGTCAAGATAATGACCACACCTGATATATGTGATTTCAGTATCAAATGACACGCTATAATGTTTATCATTATCAATTGATGTTAACCCAAAACACTGGCTTCAAACATGCTTTCATTGATAAATCAATATCACATGCCACACTGACAAGTTGTAACAAGTTCTCAACACAGTTTAAAGTCCATTTTTTACTCCCATGTTTGCAAGAAAGGATTTCACTCTGTATTTGCCACTCCTATAACGTGTTGTAACTCTGGTTGGTTTATGATTATAGCCTGTGTTATGATGATTAATTCATCATTTCACAATCCTTTTCATTTCCTACGTCATTGCAATTGGCTTTCAAAATTCATTCCCTGAATCACACAATGTGATGGTATCAGTTGATATTCATCATCAGGCATAGATCTACAGGTCTATTCCTATAGTCTGGGTGATTTAAAATACAAACAAATTGAGAAATACAACTGAAACTCACTTCCTGGAAAAGATATGTATGACGTGCTAAGGACTCAGGAGCTATTCCAAATGGTGTGATGATATGACATGACAAGACATATGCATATTCATGAGTACGGTGGGAGTGTTAATCAAATATAAACACATTGTGAAATATAATGATGACTTTTAAAACAGAGGGTAAAAATGCATTCTAAGCAGCTATTTGAATGGTCTGAGGATATGGCATGACAGGATGTATATATATATATATATATATGCTTCACCGACTTGTACGGTTCCATGATGTCACATGACAAGATGTTTTGCCATAAGGGTGGGGGAGCTGTTGTTGGGGATATAATCCAATACAAAGATGTTATTTACAGATGCATCTGAAGCTTAGCAAAGATAGATCTAAGGCCTTGAAAAGTGGTGGCTATTTGAGTTAATTTGAACTGATGTGCTTTTGATGCTAGTCCTTAGTAAACACTCATTACACGGTATTCCATTACAAATAGTACCAGTCAACAAAACAAGTTTATTGATCTCAAATAATGAAAAAAATTTATATATAAAAATATATCGTTCAAATTTAATTGGGTTTTCCACATTTTGGTGGTTTCTTACGTTTTTTATAAGCAATAAAGGCAATAATGAAAAAAAAAAAAAAAAAATATTGCGCTAATTGGGTTTTCCACATCTGGTGGTTTTTTTACATTTTTTTAAAAAGCAATCAATTTCAAGCTCTCAGATATCTCTTTAATTGCAGGCACTGTTTACATGAGGTTATACTTGTCAGAATCAAATCTGATATAGAAATGGCAAGTTCAGTTGTTTTTCATTCCTTTTTGGGGGGTGGGGGGAGGGGGGCAGCTTGCCCGTCAACTCTTGATCAGTTTGTCAATTTGCCAAACTCTTTCTGTTCATGGAAGAGATTTGAACATTCCTGTTTAGATTCCACCTCCTAGCTAGATCCTCTGTTCTACAAACTTGCAGAGACACTACAGTTTAACTGCAAATTCCCCTCCCCACCACTCCCCCTGTCCCCTACTCCTCTTCGAGATCCAATTTCCTGTTGAAATCATTCTGGTAAGGCCAGCAGAATAGTATTGGTTTTAGTCAGCGCCTTGTCTCCATCCTCAGTAAGGTTAATACAATCAACCAGTCCAATCATCTCTCACTGGAGTATATAGCCAAGGGGGTAGGAGCCCTGGGGGCACCTGCCCCCCCCCCCACTTTTTTACAAAATAGCAAATGTGCCCTACTGGCAAATAAAATGTGCCCCTTTGATGAAGAACTGTCTTTGAAATATCTTAAGCCTTTGGTAATTTTAATATTTTAAATATTTTGTACATGTATGCTACTTTCAAAATGGCATCCCATATCTTGAGTAGCACGGTTGACAATAAACAATCTCAATAAATAGTATTGATAGCATACAAGCACATCATATATATTTAAGTGATATGGCCGGTGTGTATCGGTTTATAGCATAACGAGTGGTGGTTGTGGAATGAGAAAGTGCCTCTCTGATGTTGAGCCCCTCCCGCCCCCCCCACTTTTTGGAAGCTGCCTACCCCCCTGTATTTAGCATTATCCCGTAGCAAGGTTAACATGGGTCAGAGGTTATCACTTCTGTGGTCATCTACATTCTGGCAGTGGTAGGGAGAGCAAGCTGAATAGATCAGAGAGCATTGATTCATCTTGTGTTGTGTCTTAATGTCCAGTATCCTTGGAAACCTTACACATTGTTTGATGAATTTCTATTATTATTCAACGGAAACACATGGTGCATACTCATATCACCGGACTCCGTCATCCGGGGACTAGATGTAAAAGGAAGGAAATTACAGACGTGTCTGTGCGTGTCTGTGAGTACGTGTCTGTGCGTGTATGTATCTGTGTGTGAGCATTATAGCCCTTACTTAATCTGCACAAATACTTACATACAGAATGCATACATACTGTAATGTTAAAAGGAAGGAATTTACAGACGTGTCTGTGCCTGTCTGTGAGTGCGTGTCTGTGTGTGCGTGTCTGTGCATGTATGTATCTGTGTGTGAGCGTTGTAGCCCTTACTTAATCTGCACAAAATACTTACATACAGAATGCATATATACTGTAATGTTAAAAGGAAGGAATTTACAGACATGTCTGTGCGTGTATATGCATGTGTGTGTGCGTGTGCGTGTATGTATCTGTGTGTGAGCATTATAGCCCTTACTTAATCTGCACAAAATACTTACATACAGAATGCATATATACTGTAATGTTAAAAGGAAGGAATTTACAGACCTGTCTGTGCGTGTGTGTGCGTGTGTGTGCATGCATGTGTGCGTGTGCGTGTATGTATCTGTGTGTGAGCATTATAGCCCTTACTTAATCTGCACAAAATACTTACATACAGAATGTATATATACTGTAATGTTAAAAGGAAGGAATTTACAGACGTGTCTGTGCGTGTGCGTGCATGTGCGTGTGCGTGTATGTATGTGTGTGAGCATTATAGCCCTTACTTAATCTGCACAAATACTTACATACAGAATGCATATATAATTATATATATACTGTGATGTCTCTTGACGCAGGACTCAAAGAAAGATGGTGGCCAGTTTCCAAGGGAATGTAGCATGTATTGTTTTATGTCATGAACTGGAGTGTGCCCTACAGTATGTTATGTATATACTGTAATACATTTATGACATACATACCTACTGTACAACCAGTATAGTCAGTCAGTCTTGTTATGTACTCTTGTTAATATGTTTATAACCTCTGTGCATAGTGGAAGTGTTTTTCCCGGGCTTTCTTTGAGTGGTTTGAGTCATGTGATGCCTTTGGCAGTTAGTAGGATGTAAATAGTCTCCTACACAGAAACATCCAACAGTTGCTTTAATATTGCCTACAATCGTTCAAGGAGGGAAATAATTTGTGCATCTATAGTGCTATTGTTGTTGTTCTTGTTGCTATTTTGTGACTTTGATTCAATGTGTAGAAAGACCTACACCGCTTTTTATGTTAAATTGCTTGATACAACCATATTTGACTAATTTGAAAACTAAAAAAAAAAAAAATTAAAACTGAAATATTCTCTGTATAGTGCCCGTGCTGGGTTAAGCAGGCTTGGCCATTGTCCATAAACAAATCTCCAAAATACTATTGGAAGATGGGGCCAATTTGCCACACAAATATTGAAATATATCATTATAAATAACACAAACTATGCAAATATATATACATGTATATCGTCTATAACACACTGGAGCATACTATTTTCAGTATCTGATCAGAACAAATTTTCATCAACCTGCAAAGAATATCTACCAAAATGGGAACACTAAGTTCTCTGCAATGAAAATGAATCCTAAAAGAAAAGTAATGACTTTTTCATTAATTATTAATAAAAATTAATAATTAATTATTAAGTCAAGTTCTGTAAGTAGTTTGCTGTCTCTGTCCAATTTATGATGTCATCATTACAAGTGTTAATACCTTCAGGCTTGCATACATGTACATGTGTGTAATGTAGGGAATGAAAAATCCCAGTACACCTCCCAAACCAAATATGGTTGAAATCATTGCTTGCTGACTAATATTTTGATGAGTGCTATCTATGTAGGTAATGCTGGTATTGTATTGTATCACTGTTCCTGCCAAAGTTCCATGTATATACAGTATAATCTATGTTGTTTAAAGGGATTCCAGTCATTAGGAGTTCAATCTCTGTTGTTTACTTAAGGGATTCCATTAGGAGTTCAACTTAGAGGAAAATATTCAACATTATTGTTTTGACGATCCCATACTGAATATTTTAACCCTTATTCAATTGATGGATTGTCAGTGGTCATAGCCAATATAGATTTGTATAGGTATCAACGCATTTGTTTTATGTTGGTGGATTTTCAGTGGTCATAGCCAATATAGATTTGTATAGGAATCAATGCATTTGGTTTATTTTGGTTGAATTCAGTGGTCATAGCCAACATACATAGGAATCAATGCATTTGTTTTATGTTGGTTGAACTCAGTGGTCAAAGTCACTATACATAGGTATCAATGCATTTGTTTTATGTTGGTTGAATTCAGTGGTCATAGCCAAAATACATATAGGTATCAAAGCATTTGTATTATGTTGGTTGAATTCAGTGGTCATAGCCAACGTACATATCTATAGGTATCAATGCATTTGTTTTGTGTTGATGAGTCAGTGGGTGTAACCATAATAGATGTATCTTGACCCTGGTTTACACTACACCTTTACAGTTCTGCTGCATGCACTGGGAAGTTCCCAGTGCTATACACACTGTTCTGCTTCACTGTACAAAGTATACTGATAACAGAGTTTCATGAGGTATGTTTTAAAGCAGTAATGAAGCAGTAAAAATCAATTGGGTTAGCTTTAAAACTAGCTTGTAACATTTACATTTTGTTTGTGCATATTTTCTGATTTTTTTTTCTTTTTCTGAACTGCACTTTGCTGATTGCAAAAGGTATAGGGGATGGGAGGGGGATGTCTGGGTAAGGGGGTGGCTGCGTAAGGGGGTGGCTGGGGATCAGGATGTCTGGGGAAGGAGATGTCTGGGGAAGGGATGGCTGGGTAAGGGGGTGGCTGGGTAAGGGGTGGCTGGGGAAGGGGATGTCTTGGGAAGTGATGGCTGGGGGAAGGTAGTGGCTGGGGAAGGCATGCCTGGGGAAGGGGATGTTTGGGGAAGGGGGTGGCTGGGAAGGACATGGCTGGGGAGCAGGATGTCTGGGGAAGGGATGGCTGGGGAAGGAATGTCTTGGGTGGGAATTGCTGGGAGGGGGATGTCTGGCGAGGGGGATTGGAGGTACTGTACACTGAAGTTTGCAGTAATTTTACAAATGAAACACCTCTGTAATCATGCAGCTGTCGTTTAATCCGTAATATTGTAATTTAGTGGCCAAACCTCAGTACATTACTTTAAGATATTTTCCGAGGGAAAACCCCCACAAATTCTCAAATTGGAACCAGTTGATGGAATAGCTGCAATTTATATCACTGTAGAATTGTTCATTCAGAGATGGTATCATTGACCTCTTTAAGCTCATTGTTTGGTTCCTAGATATCTTAATATGAATGTTTAAACCTTCCTGAGGGTTGCGGTGGGAATTATAGTTAAACAAACAGTACTTTGCCCTATACGTTGGTATGTAGCCATGCAGGTCCTGTTTGTACTAACAACTTGTTTGCAAACACCAACCAAACTGGATTTATGAACGTGTAGAAAAGGTTAAGTGAGGTGTTTAAATAGTAATTTATGAAAACGAGTTACGTTTGCTAAACCACTTTAAAATTAAAAAGTCAGGTTGCCTATACCAATAAACAAAAGACAGGGTGAAGAGTCTTGGAGAATACATGGCACAGAATAGGAAAAATAGCACCACCTAAGCATACTTCATGTGCAAAATTTGTCCAGTGGGGAGGGGGTACCCCACCCATGAGATCCCTCTCCCATGGTGTGGATCACACTACCGCACAATCTGCCCGGCACTCAAATATTTCTGAGCACATCCCTGTCAGGGGTTCGCAATAAATTTTCTACAGGGCTAAAATCTCACTGTGTATTTATTGACCACTGTGCAGTGCCAGTTAGAAGGGTGATCAGACCATAAGGCCTAAAGGGGTCCCTCGTTCCCTCGGCAATGAATAATGAAATAAAGTTTTCAAAGTTTTTGTAGCGGTTATTACGGATCTGAAGCCTTTCTATTTTAAAAGACGAGGTGTTTCCTGTTTAAACAGAAAAGACTGCTTTACATCTTTGGACCTGTATAGTAATTTCACCATTGTGCAGAGCATTATGTTACATATGCAATACTGTGTACATTATTCCCCGATCCTAGAGTCTATGAATGTCCTAGGAGTCTATGCTACTAGCCTATACTACTGTTATATACTGACATGTTTGGCATTGACATACACACACAAAACATCAATATATCAACAGTGTAGAAAATATGTAATCAATCTCCAACCAGATGTTAAAAAAGTAATTATATGAATTTTGTTATTTTATTTTTTTTTGGCAAAGCACCTTATATTCCCTGAGGGTTGTTCTGGGTGGATGACTAGATCATGATAACTTTGGACTGTCTTAATTTAAGCATGTCACTGCCTGGCACATAAAGACATGTATGTAAAACAGTGGTTTTGACAGAGCTGTATGGAAGAATGTTTGCCACTTGAGAAATCCCTGGTCTAGTTGCAAACAGCTAGGAACTAGATCTGGTAAAAATTGAACTTTTGCCGTCCGTCTTAACTTGAAAAGCTAGCCTAAAATAATATCCTAATGTTGTAACCTACCTTTGAACAGACAAGAAAAAGACATTTCAATAAAATAAGGAACTTTCACTTCCTCTGTTTCGCAATCTGATTTGTTTGCACTCCTTGCGATGGTTTTCTAATTTTGGTTGGAAGTTGGATTCTCAGAAACATTTTTTTTCTTCTTTATTTTATTGAAAGTAGTCTTTGAGTTCAAAAATGCATGCGGCGATGACTACTCATTGTGACTCAGGTAAAGATACTGTATATGTAGAGGTATGTATATAGAGATATATATAGAGATATATGTAGAGATACATAGAGGTATATATAGAGATACATATAGAGATATATGTAGAGATATGTATATAGAGCTACATATAGCGATATATAGATACAGGTAGATATATATACTGTATATCAATTTTTTCTTAGGGAAGACAAAATAGTTGCAAAATAAAGCAATGCGGAAAATCTCATATCGTAATAGCCCTTATCACTAGAGCGACAGTACGTTGAACTCTTACATGTCAACTGGTTTTGGAGTCATCTCCATTCTGCCTGTCAGATATATTACTTTTGGACCTTGATCCTTTTGAAGTATTAGCACCACACCCATGGCAAAGTGTTTGAGCCATTTTTTTTTTTGGTCTCCTCCCTTCTGATAAGAGACATTTGTGGTCGTCCTGCAAGGGTTAGAACCCCAGAAAATATTCAAGATTACAATCTGCGGGTTAATGTCCTGCGTGTGGCAGCGAATGTCATTCGGTTTTGAAGTTTCTTTAGTTTATATGCATTTAAGACAAAATTGAGATAAATAAAAAGAGGTAGGTTGGGGGGGGGGGTTGCAGGAAATATATTGACAATTATAAAGGAAAAACAGAATCAAATGAACACCCTTGGTCCTCAGCGTGTCATAAAAGCACAGGGGCGGGGCAAGGAAAAGTGTTTTCCACATGAAGTCTGAATCTTCCAATCACACAGTATATGGAGCTATGTGGAGCTATGTAGAGCTATGTGGAGCTGTGGAATGATATAAAGGTTAAAGGTATGCTGTATTGGTCCCAAAGATGCTAGATATTCAAATGTGGTCACCTTTGGTCCAAATTCTTAAACTGTTTCTGTTACAACCTTTCAGGAAATTTTCCTCACTGGGACATTCAGTCATCTTGTGTGTTCCTTAAAAATGTCTGAGAACACTTTAGAGAGTAAAGACCTCCATGAAAGTACTTTTTGAAAACATCTAGCAATTATAGCGTGCCATTTTCAGCTGGTAGTGTTATGTTATAGATGTCATGAAAACATACTTATTTACTGCGGAGTAATGTTTGTATTTTTGCTTGTGTTTAGGCTTGGTGTTTGCTTTTTATTGTGTAGTTTATATTTGTTTCTGTAAAAGGCTGTGATCTTTTGTAGAGTGCTCTATCAAATACCTATTAATAATAATCATAATGATATATTTACCACAAGTTTTCCTGATGAAATATACAAATTATGGACTAATTAAAAATTCAAATGTCCTGACATTTTGAAGCAAGTTTTGTACTGTAGCATAACATTTTCCAAAGTACACTATTACTCTGCTTTTCTGGAATCCCTGACTGCTTCTTGCCATGTAAAGCAATGAGAACAAAAATTTGTGCTGAATCATGCCCATAATTACAGTAACTCATTAAGTTGTGTCACGGACGGGACATTTAGCATCGGATAAGAAATTTTGTAATTTGTAATTTATGTTTGTGTCAACGAAGAATACTTACAACCATTTACAGAGTGATTGGGTTTAATAAACAGTTTTCCGCTTATTAACAAGGCCATTTAGAACCCACTACAACAAGTTCTATAGAGCAGTGTCCCTAATAAGCAAACAGTGTGTAATGTGTAAATTAGAGAAAGGTTGTCTGATGGCCTAGCATCATGTCTGAAGTCAATTTCTGTCACCAATGTTGACTGCATAGAACAGGTATATATTCACAGTTTCTCATTTAGAATGCCCCTATAGATGGAAGGCACAAAGTATGTATACAGAAGGATGTAAGTTTAATTTGTTGATGAAGAGGTAAAGTAGAAATTTACAATCGTTGCTGAACAGTGGCGGAGCTAGGGGTATTGGTCAGGGGTGGGCGAGAATGGTCTGTAGGGGCGCATTCGACACTATCTCAGCGGAGCGCCACCACAGGTTGGCGCGGAGCGTACAGACATTTTTTGAGTAAAGATACTCCCTAGATCGCTGGAAATGACGCTTTCCGGGCCTGGCTAATTTGCAGATAAACGAAGAATAAATAGGTGTCATTGCCATTTTGTCAGAAAGTTATACCAACAAAATGTGACAAATGTCAATAGCGCAATAAAAAAGTCAATAATCGCGAATAAGTAAAAAGTAATAAAAAGCTGAAAAGGGCGCCAGCAGTCCATTTGAGTCCGTCAGGGGGGGCATCCGCCCCCTCTGACGTTATGGACGCTCTGCCACTGTTGCTGAACAATGGAACATTACATAACAGACAATGGAACATTAAGCTGGTCACAAGATATGATGATCTCTATGGTACAGTAGTACATCCTGATTCTGTTTATTCCTGATATTGTTTCCTTCCTGCATTAAATAGGCCTCCTATAACTGACGACCCGACTACCCTACTTTCTTACTATATACATAAATAATGCTCCAAGTTATAGACCAATATATAAGGCTGATACTGTATTTAAGTAGGTCACATTTTTACATTCCTTATTTTTGGTTGGGTGATAGTTAATTCTTTTAAAGGCATGTTAGATATGACAAATTTCCAGATATAATTTATCACAAAGCTGTGTGTAAGATTGCCACAGGTT
>KN889143.1:73197-83442 GCA_000934455.1 Apostichopus parvimensis | reverse complement strand
GATATATGTAAAAAACTCGATGGACATGTCAAAAAAGTAGAAAACGGCGACCAAACGCAAAATGCTGCTTTAAGTCACTGATATTAAGTAACAACTTTGGTAATCAAGATCGTGTGCCCGATTGGCCAAACTTCTGTCGGAGGGCGTTAACACAGCTCTGTACGTGACTGTACCATAATCACCTTTTTGAAGAACACGTCTATTTGTATTTTCTTACGAGTTTGCCATCGACATGCAACCACCTTTCCGCCCAAGCCAACAAGATTTATAACGAAGGGACTGTGTGAATGTGTGAAGTATGACTGTGAACAAAGCCATCTTACAGCTGGATTTGGTTTTAATATACGTTACAATTTATTATAAGATAAGATTTTATATATTATAATTTATTATAAGATATTATAAGCTGTATCAAGATCCATCATGTGAAGCTACTTAATGACATGCCACCTAATGAATCAATACAACTCATTATTATCGCCATGTATGTGGATATATGTAGCATCTTAGTATGCACTATTCTCCACCTGACAATATCTATATAGCGCCACCAATTTCACTGTACTTTCCTCAATAAGTGCTGGAAGTTGGATTTTTTTTGGTTTAAATTTTTAAACTCCTTTCAGAATTGAACTAACGTTTACTGATAGGTGGTATTAAACGCTTTAATGCAGCTGGTTACGTCTGAAGTGTGACTAAATCTTCTCACCATCTGTGAGGTAGACTTTATTCATGCATGCAGAGATTATACTGGAGACTGTAACATTAAAGAAGAACCCAACCCAATCTAACCGGAATCATTAAATTGCAATAATTGAAGACAAACTAGTTACTGCACGTCATGTTATCTATATTCAAATTACTGTACATTCTACAATCCTTTTGCTCTCTCTCGGTCTATATATAATTGAATCGTAATGAGTTTGAAAATCCAGAACAGTGAAAAAACTTCCAGCCTCCACCGGGATTCGAACCCGGGCCTCCCGCTTATATGCGTACACCCTAACCACTAGGCCATGGACACCGATTGTATGTCCAGAGGTTCAAAACTGGTAAGGAAGGTCGTAATTCCACTGTAGGCGTTTGTCACAGGGTCTGTATTGAACATTGCTAGTTCTGTTTTGGTGACATATTTGCCTTACTCTAGAGATCAAACATGATATCCATTATTTGCATTCTTGACTGCGATTGGCCAATTATGATGTCATGTGACCATTCCTGGCAATTCACCATTTTCTAAGAACATTTTGTTGCTGACCTCATTATAGTGTGCAGTAAATCATTTGTAACACAACAATTTCTCTTTTATTAAGGGTGATATTGAGAAGGTCTGCTAACTAGTGTTAAGTTGCCTATCTTCTTTACCTCTGTTGGGGATGAAAATGGACGAAAACAGGTGTTCTTCTAGTTTAGAATTTTCACGACGAACGTTAAACCCATTATTTTAAAGCCACATTCCAATGGATTAAAATCCAAGCTATAAACATGCATGCTCATAGGGCTTCTGATTGGTGGATATGGAAGTGAGAGGGCAGTTATCTTAGATGGGTCGTTGGGGCGTGGGGATTGTCCTAAAATTGTTACCACACTCTATAGCCGAGGTACGTCATATATCGGAGTTTGTGTGGGCAGGAGACAGGAAAAGAGAAGATTATGAAGTAAAGTTCTGCATAGTTTAACCATTTGCAGCTAATATGTAAACACTTTATGAGTTCAAACAAAGTGAATCTTAAATGATAAGTGGAATATATCACTTGGTGAATTCCAAACCAGGCATTTTGAACCTTTTTTTAATATGCATCGAGGGACTATTAAAGTCAATAGCAATAAGGGCATTTACCTAAATGTCACCACAGAACAGTTCCAAGGCTCAATCATGCACCTACCTGTAGGTGTTTCCAATGTTAGTATCATATAGAATGTACATACATACCGTATAGATCTATGACAAAACTAGACAATTTTAATTTCGTTTTCAATTTGTGTTTATATGCGACCGCTGTGACATATGTGTACAGGTAACCCACTTTAAAAACCAGAATCGGATTGAATTTCAACATTTATTGACAATTGCAGATATAGTATCCTACAATCTACCAGTAAAATTAACAATACCTGACTTTATAGTTTTGTTTTTTCAGTAAAGAGGTCTATGTATTAACTGTTCGGCCATAACTTGCATGAGAGTATAATATATTCACAGATTGAATGTATAATTCACAGACACGGTTTTACGCGGCATTACAGAGCAATATACTCATAGATTCATCCATCGTTCACAGCAGTTTTAGTTGGCATTACAGATTAGTATACTCATAGATTATCGTAAAATTCACTGCAAAATTTTACTAGGCATTACAGATTAATATACTCGTAGATTCACGTATAATTCACAGCACAGTTTTACTAGGCATTACAGAGTAATAAATACTCGCAGATTCATGTATAATTCAGTACAGTTTTACTAGGCATTACAGAGTGATAATTACTCACATGTTCATGTATAATTCACAACACAGTTTAACTAGGCATTACAGATACTCACATTTTCATATATAATTCACAACACAGTTTTACTAGGCATTACAGAGTAATACACTCACAGATTCATGTATAATTCACAGCCGTTTTACTAGGCAATACAGATTGAAAAAATACTCACAAATTGAATGTATAATTCACAGAACAGTTTTAATGCATTACAGTGTAATATACTCACAGATTCATGTATAATTCACAACACAGTTTTACTAGGCATTACAGAGTAATACAGTATACTCACAAATTCATGTATAATTCACAACACAGGTTTACTAGGCATTACAGTGTAATATACTCACAGATTCATGTATAATTCACAGTACAGTTTTACTCGGCATTACAGTGTAATATACTCGCAGATTCATGTATAATTCACAGTACAGTTTTACTAGGCATTACAGAGTGACCTACTCACAGATTCATGTATAATTCACGGCACACTTTTACAAGGCATTATAGAGTGATGTATATACTCACAGATTCATGTATAATTTACAGCACAGTTTACTAGGCATTACAGAGTAATTACTCACAGATTCATGTATAATTCACAGCACAGTTTTGCTCGGCATTACAGAGTAATATACTCACAGATTCATGTATAATTCACAGCACAGTTTTACTAGGCATTACAGAGTAAATTTACTCACAGAATCATGTATAATTCACGGCACAGTTTTACTATGCATTACAGAGTGACCTACTCACAGATTCATGTATAATTCACGGCACAGTTTTACAAGGCATTATAGAGTGATGTATACTCACTTTTTCATGTATAATTCACAACACAGTTTTACTAGGCATTACAGGGTAATATACTCGCAGATTCATGTAAAATTCACAGAACAGTTTTACTCAGCATTACAGAGTAATATACTCACAGATTCATGTACATTACACAGCCCAGTTTTACTGTGCATTACAGAGTAATATATACTCACTATACATGTATAATTCACAGCACAGTTTTACTATGCATTACAGAGTAATATATATATACTCACAGATTCATGTATAATTCACAGCACAGGTTTACTAGGCAGTACAGAGTAATTGGACCAACTATCTTTATTTCTGTCTCACTTAAATTTTCATGAGATGCAATGCTTACATTTTCAAATGGCATGCAATAAGTTTTAGCAATTATGAAACTAATTTGCTGTAGCTAGGAAAGTTACTGATCACTGCAATTAATAATATTCCATGACAAAATTTAAATTAAGTGAGCTCCAAAGGCAAATTCCATTATGTTTGATTATAAAGGATGCATTGTGTCACATCTGTAATGCAGCTTGGTGAGTGATTAAATTTTTTAAGCAAATGGCAAAGTCCAGTTCTGTTTCTTGGGAATTAAAGTTTTACTGCGTTTAGATTTTTAGCATTCTTCGAAACTTTTTGGACAATTAACAGATGCAGGAGAGATTAGTTTATTGTAATTGAAAGAGAGCACTTACACAAAGTTGTTTGATAACTCTTTTTTACGATAAACAAGACAAAAACTTGTAAACGGTTGATAAAAGACTAAGAAGGAAAAATGGATTTAAATATGACAATAATAAAAAGTTAAAAAATAAAAAAAAGGAAAAACGAGAGAAGAAGAAGCAAACAGTAAAAATAAATCAAATTTGACCAAAAAAAAATACACTCACCAATTTCCAAGACGGTGTTAATAAGGGGACTTGGACCTGCTCATCTGCAGGTCCAAATTTGATCGCAAATAGAGGGGGACAGTCTGAAATATATATCAATCTTTTCGGTGAACTTCTGGAGAAAAGATGGAAAAAAATTATGTTGCATTAATTTAGGTCTTAAATTGTGATGAACGATTGAGGAATGGTGCTGGAAATGCCATCACACTGCACAGAAGAAAACAATTCAGTTATTTACCTCTCAAGGCATGTAGGAAAAGAAATAGCAGATGAACCATAAGAACATTTAGGATGGTGTACAGTAACTTTGTGATTCTAAGCTGGAGCAAACATGGCATCAGCTCCAGTCCAAAATCTGACATATATACAGTACATACTTCATGCCAAATAAGCAGCTGATACTTTACCAGAGACAGATTAGCATGCAGGATTTACATACAGGGTATAAACCCTAGATACAGCTGAATATTTTATCCACGGCCAGCTTTCTTAGGTTTATTTATGGGTAATCTAAAAAAGTTCCCTCAGCTATAATTCAAAACACGTGTAAATTAAAAGACATATGGCAGAAACCCTCCGCCCCCCCCCCTTCTGCCATCCCTCCCCAATGACAGTCTGGAATTCTGGATCAATTCAAAATAAGATACGAGACTGCTTTGCAATAAACTTCCTATTCACATTGTTAGCATGCTGTAAATTACATCACTGCTCAGACACGATATGTTCAGTACTTGTTGAAAAACGGAAAACAACGCTGATGTACATTAAGATATCTAGCCTGCTTAAAAATATGGCAAGGTCTCGCTGGCAAAGTGGAATGTAAAAGAAATGGAAGACTTATGACCTCCTGTGTTTTTTCTTGTTTGTTAACATATTACATTGCTGTTTTGCCTAGATGCTGTATGCCTAGATAAGTACAGTAATACAGCCTATATGAATTAAACTAATACAATCAATACAAACAATACATGGACTGTGTCAAACACAAGAAAAAAAATGATGCTGATGATGATGAATTTCTGCACATATGGATCCATCAACTTCAGCCGACATTCTTGAGAGCAAAAATCTTGTAATGCAATTTAAACTGAAGGAGACCTCTTTGTAACCTTGGTGATTCTTCAAAGTTAGCTCAAATTTTGGGTTGAATGGATTAAATAAATGCAGAGATAGAAAATAAATTGAAAATAGGTTTCAGAGAAAAGCTTGTGTTCCAAAACACAGCAGAAAATAATTGCTATTACTTTTTTTTTTTTTACTTTAAATTGATAGAAAGTTGCTTGAAGTGTTGTATATGACAGACTTGACATTGCAATGTGCTCTCAACAATGAGTTCTTACAGTTAAAAGAAAATCTAACTGCCAGTCTTTAGACATATACAGGTAGTTTCAAGTACATATTTCAACTATTTATAATAAACAGCTCTGTTGCATTGAATTTTATACAATTATACTGTATATGTATACTCAACAAACTAGACTAAAGTTAAATCATTGGAAGTTATGGTACTTGATATCTATGTACAGTAAAAAGTTTGTGCATTAAACCAGGGAGTTCCATAACAACTCCCTGATTAAACGATAAGTCATTATAAATATAAAACGGTCCGTTGGATGGAAACTTTCTTCTGTATCTATAGATATGAAGCAATTTAAAATTCTGCTTAAATATATCAAGTCTTCAGCAGAAATTGTATAGTATTCAGCATAATTTTTGTCTAATTAGAGCATTGAGAGGATATATTATAGTAAAATTACTGTTTATATGAAAATATGAAGGTACTCAAGACTTAACTTGCACAGCTTAAATTATTATATCACATGTCAGTTATACGCATACATACTAGAGTATATTGAAATGCATTATTTTGCGGAAAAACACATACATGTACAGTAGTAACTTCTGGGTGGTAGATACGGAAGGAGGAATTAGTAGGCGTGGCCCAGGGGGCGAGGGCGCAGTGCTAAACGTTTCCAAATGTGTAGTTAGGTACTGTAGATAGGAAAGTGCAATTGTGGAGTGGGAGACAGGTAAGAGAAGAGCAAAGTAAGTCATTCATATATATGCATAAACTTCCTAAGTTGCATTTTAATATTTCAAACAATAATGTCACTTCATCCATATTTGCCAGGAGAGAGGTAGTAAAAAATCTGGATACGGTGCAAAGTTAATTCACTAAATCATACAAAATAGAGCTTTCCAATTTCTGGAATATTAAATAACTAATAACCTACGACTACGAGGGCATTTCAAAAAGGTCAAAGCAGTCATGTGATCAATTTAAAGAATTATTCTTGAGTATTGCTACAGCATGAATCCGGCAGCATTGTCTCTTAATAATTGCCAAGAATTTACTAGTTTTCTCAGGCATCAGAATTTAATAACAAACCTCCCCCCCCCCCCTTCCCAAAACACAAATTCATACATTCATTTACTGCAAGGTTTACAAATTTGTTTATTCAAGCCGAATAAAGCTTGGATTTAATTTTTTATCTACGTTTCGCTTTGAGTCCTGAGCTGACCCAAAGCTTTTCCCCTCATTCTAAACTTTTAAATTTCATTAAAAAACAATTAAACGTTTCTACAAGATAGTATAAAGTTAAAAAAGGGAAAGTGTGAAGTAAATGGTTTTGAACAGTTGGCAGGGTCACTCATTCGTCAATTGATATATGCGCTTAAATGCAACAAAACACACACAGTTTCCTGTAAAGCGATACTTCAAAGAAATTATTTCTTTAAATTACTTCAATTTTTTCATTTTTATTTTTTGTGGAAAAAGAAAGTTAGAAAGAGACTGAGCATGGGATATAATCATGCCCATCAAAACAGGGCATTTCAGGGGAAAGTGAAGAAAGTAGCCAAACAATTTGAAAGCAAATGAAATAGTCTGGCATTTACCATACAAACGTTTAATGATTTTCAAGTTAAATTAAAGGTAAGTTGAAATATGTTAGGTAATATTCCTAAGCGAGAAAGTTTGTGCGGCATACCTTGACTAACACTGCCATCTACGGCCGGATGACACCACTTGCTTACATTTTTACACTTTAAAGAGCACATTAAAGCAAACGAGACTATAGATATGGTCATATATCAAAGTCACTCAACTATAAACTGTATAACAACCCACACGAACCGAAAATACCATCATGTTCTTTTTTTGTGGTATTCATGGGACATGAAGCTGTAACATAATTATATCTCATTATTTATCATAAATGGACCTTGAAGGATACCTTATACAGTATATATATGCGCATGCACAAAGATATTGTTTCAAATGTCCCAGTTTACGGTAGTACATGCAAGTATTCAGTGTCACTTGCTAAACCTCTGATGTGACTTAAAAAGTGACAAATTTCTGCGAAATATTTTGAGAAAGTATGGCATTTATTACAATCATCATGCGATAAGAGATGGATGATATTTCATCCCAGGAACCCAAGTTTGACGCATCTTGGCGTGACTTCATTGCATGCCACATATATACTGTATGATCATGATATTGACATCAAGATGTCAACTTTTACGGCAATTTTACGAAAGGTTTTCTGGCTTATATGAATTATTGACTTTTCCATGGAAACTTGCACAAATAAGCAGCTTGACCGCCGAAAGGCTAATTGCAACCCTGCATACTATATACAGTGCTTTGTCAAGTATCTGTACTAATGTACAGTGGATGTAATACAGTACTGTACAAGGCTATCAAAGCTACGTAAATAGATTTTGCACAGTAAATCGCTGTGTTGATCTTACAAAGAGCTCTGTAATACAGTATTAATTGCCCTGAAACAGAAACATCTTATGATGGTAATACCAAACTACTGACAGCTTTAAATATACTGGTCAGGGATAATCATGACAATTAACAATATTACTACTGGAGTATGGTCTTTTATAATCTAGCAATTTTCAGGTCACTGCATGTACAGTAGCCTACTGTACTTGTACTGTACAGTTTATATACAGTAGAGTAATCTGTTCTGGACAATTAGTTGCACAGTATGAATGAGCAGGACATGTGTGTTAGATGATCCAGAATAAAACTGAGTTTATTGCTAAATATATTAATAATCTTTACCTCCCGAGTAAAATATGAAACTGTGACCAAATATGGCAATATGCACATGTGCGTTGGTTAATCAAACCAACGTCCACGTATTACAGCGATTGAACGAGTCCATTTATAATTGAGTTCACAATTAATATGATAATGAAGGCATACATATTTACCATTGTACTGTAACAGTGTATAGCATACCAGCCAGGGAATAAAATCCATTTTAATATTTGACCCCCCACCCCAAAAAAAACCCAGTAAAAAACAAAGAAAAAAAAAGAAGGAAAAAACAGGGAAAAAATGGAGGAAACAATTGAAAGGTTCAAAGCTCCTTACGGTGTTATATTTATGAAATATTAATGGAACAGTTTGATATAATACACTAAATATATAAATTACTACAGAACGCTTTCCAGCCCTGCTGATCAGATATTTGTGAAAATTGGGTATAACAGAAAGATAAATCAGTTGTAACAGTAATTGCATTTCTGTTTTACATTCAAATGAAGAATTACATATTGTTAAATAACATATCATCTGAGCTTATTTCTCTTCCCTGGTTTTCTTTCAATTGCCTAAATTCGAAAAGGAATTCCACTAGGGTTTTAGAAATGTTGTGACATCTAACTTAGTACCTTGGTGTGACCCGTATGGACCCCCATCGTGAATTACATCGGCCACGAGGCAGGCTTCACAATGAGGTCGATATTTTGACAGCTATAGATTACTCAGTGTTCATTAAAGCTACTACTGTAAGTTGAATCAGTGCTACTGTATACACTGCAGATTTGGTGGGTGATTATTGGATTGAACTAATTTGCATAGATCTATGCATAATTCATCACGTTACATATTGTTTGTTAGCTGTACACATATACTTGGTGAAAGTATGTATGTTTTCACTGTTCTGGATTTTCCAACTCATTACATTTTCAATTATTGTGGTCTATCATCTTCCAACCTATTACAGTACTACTATAAACACATTTTCAAATTATCAAAGTTTCGTACTTCCACATCGCACTTCCACATTAATAGAAAAACTGAGTCCCGAAAGGTGACAGAGTAATTTGACATATAATTATATAACCAAAAGGCAAACAAAACTTAATGTAATTTCGTTAGAAAGATTTCTCTTGGCAATTGTGGCAAATTCATTGCCTGGACAGCTGACGGGCAATCTTGCCTTGCAAATCGCCATTTACATCAAACTGTCCGACTACTGCATAATTAATAACCTACAGATATATAGAGCCTCAACATCATACAACCTTGACTACAGCTGTACTTGCTGAATAATATCTTATCATTTCTTTCATTGAAACAGTGTAAACGGGGAAAAAAATATGAAATTATTAAAAATAAGAAAATAAACAATTGTCCATCAATATTATAAGCAGGGTAGAACCTGGAGGGGTACACAATTTAAGAAAGAGGTCTGAATAATTGTGAAAAAAACAAACATTGAAAAAATATGAAATAATAAAAAATAAGAAAATAAACAATTTTTCCATCAATATTATCAGCAGGGTAAAACCTAGAGGGGTACACAATTTAAGAAAGAGCTGGTCTGAATAATTGTGGAAAAACATAAACATTGCTTGGTTTTGTGTTTTTCAAATTCCTATTTTTAATTCCTATTTATCACTGTCAAAATGACAAGCATTGGATATATTCCAGAAGTTCTGCACTTCTTGCAAAATATTCGCAAAATTTCTGTGCATTTTCAAATCAATTAATGAATTATCGATAATGCTTTGATTTTATTGTAGCATATAACTGAGGTTCAAAGTTACTACTCATTATAGATTTTACTTTAAGATCTTAATTGTTGGGCCCATGCACACAAATTAATGACCAGTTGAACCATGGGGGAAGCTGGATTTGAATCAATATAGCTGGCTGTTCCTGTCACATTAATCCCAATTACTTGACTTACATGCTTAAAGGTCTTCAGAATTACCTTATATCCTAGATAAATACAGCTCT
>KN889143.1:43592-66200 GCA_000934455.1 Apostichopus parvimensis | reverse complement strand
GGGGGGGGGGGGGGGGGGGAAAGGGGAGTGGCATGATGGATTTATACCATTTTCCATATATGTCGAGCTGTCTTATGTTGCAACCATCCACTTCTCCATACAACCACATCAAAACCTCTAATAAATTTTACCTCAAGTGTCAATAAATTATACAGCAAGAGGTAATTAAATGATTCAACCCGGTATGCTATTGGCATACTGAAAACACAATAAAACACAGCGTTGCATGACCTTACATGGTGTACATGCAGTACATGTACATTACACATGAATATTATACTGTACATGATATTAATGTTTTACATTTGTAAGTTAATATAAATTCTAAAAAGATGGCTAATGTAATTCCGTCATTGACCAAATGTTATCATACATCTCTCTGACTATATACAATACTGTATGAATGACGTTTCACCTGATATTTTGCTTGATATTAAAATAAATTAAAGGTTTGAATCTACAGTACTGCATAATAACCTCCTCCCCCCCAACCCACCCCACCCACGCCCATCCACAGTTAACCTGTATGCTGATGCCTATTGCATGACTTTTGATTTACTGGTTGAATCATTTGAATTAAACTCTGCAGGAGTCTAATGTTTGTATAAACCAATTCCCTGAATATGCACAGAGCTACAGGTACTTATGTGTGTTTATTTCATTAAATATTGGGAAAACTATCTCTCTCACCATAATTTCAATATAATTATCGCAGGCAGGCTATTTCTTGTGTATGCATTATCTTATTATACCAAGTGACGTACTGGTTGACATCGTCGCGGTCCTACGGCTACATCTACCGTACAGTAGATGTAATGGGACTGGGGTTGAGAGTGGATCAAGGTTTTTTAGTTTTCCTACCCAGGCTCCATCTTGAGTGACTTTAACTAAAAACTTATCTTTGTAAAAGCCAGAACTTACGTACAGTACTGTACAGCAGTGCCGTGCTATTGTACTGTATGTATTTGTATTTTAGATCCTCCTGCAAGCAAGAACTCGCGAAGAAGCCATCATTGGCTTATCAAAGCCGCAAGCTGACTGAAGTCAGTCTCTTAGATTCATATTTAACGTCCATGATTATGAATTGTTAATTGTCAACAACTCTATAACTGGACAACATACATTAATCTTGGAGTGACTCCAACTCGGGACCTTATGATTGAAAGGCACCGGGGTTAACCACTGAGCTAACACTCCATTGATTCGGTACCTGCCTTTGTGCAAAGTAATACTAGAGTGTTGAGATATTAGACAAATAAGTAAAAGGTCTAACCCTAATTGTTATAGGTACAGTACCATGGAAGCATACACTGACAGTTTATCAAAACTCTAAGAATGATTTATGTTAGAGTATATAAGATGCGCTACAGTGCGTTGTGGCATAATTCCTCTATTACCATAATGTTTGTATTGACTCGGCTAACATGGCAAAAGATACAGATATCAGTCGATGTTGATCAGCGGACTGTGCTTTGAAATTTTTCCTCGGTACGCGCAGATGATTGTGTCAAATTCGATCTTACCTGTACATATATTAACAACCACCAACTGGTCTTTGGTACCTGTATATATCCATTTTGCAAACTTCATAAATTTCAAAGTGCTGGCTCTGAACACTTCAACAAACTGCTCAGTGTGTGTGACATGCTGATTGTTTCAAGTTTACTTTAAAGGGAACGTAAACCTGTACGATAAATCCATCGTCTTCTCATGGTCATTCAGATCCTCACAAATCATTGGCAGGTATAATTGCAAGCGTCTAATATTGCTAATTCACGACCAGGACGAAAATGAATTTAGGGTTGGCGGAAAAAAAAATTTGAACGTAACATGACCATTATTTGAATTACTTGGTCAAATGTACAGTACTGTAGATTCCTACGAGTGTGGCAACGAATGGCAGGGTAAGACTCTACAGTGTCAAGGAAAAGAATATGTTCAGCAAGTTTAGCAGACTAAAGTTAGAGGCACTTCTGACCTTTAAGTCTCAGTATGAAGGTCACAATGTGAACAAAAAGGAAAAAAAAAAAAAAAGAGAAAAGAAAAGAAAAATGCTTGATAGGTCTGTACCATCTGTGTTTCCATGGTATCTTAGTTTCATACAATTCTAACAACTGACAAGCCTGTAATTCAAGTTAATAGTCAAAGTAAGATGTTGGTTGATCAATATGTATAATGCACAGTACAGAATTTACAGTATACAATTTTATTGTCCAGTCCACTATCATGATTCGCATGTACTTTAAGTGTAGGCTACATGGAAAGAGCAAATCAGAAGGTTGCTAATTTTTTTTTCATGTATATCTACAGTACTACCTACCTTTCTCATTATCTAGAGAAACTATCAAATGAAACATCACCTGATATGTCATTGACTTTCAGTTTTAAACTAACTATTTTCTCAGTATCTGTCACTGAAGGCCTTCTTCTCATATTTGCTAGGGGGACAAGGGTCTTGTTTCACCTAGAGGAGGTATCAAGAACTTTAGCTGACCCCCCCGGATGGACGTGTCCACATTTGCAAACGGAAGGTCAATGTCAATGGAAAGAGTATTATACGGTACGCAAGAGTGTAAAAGGCCAAGATTGTTTACAAATCGGTCAACAATTAAGTTATGTAGTACAGTATATACTATGTACAGTATAACTTAGCTGTTGCTCCCCTCGCGCCAGTTTGTTTTAATGCACGATTGATGTGGGTAAATTACCAGATAATTTGGGTCACATGATTGATGCCCAAGCCTTCACACTAGAAATCTTGATTGCCCTTGCCGAGCTAAGATTCTCCCCACCCCCTCCCCCCACCCTCCTGAAAAGGAGGATCACGATTGCAGGCTTTGATCCCAAGTATGTGTGCGTTCACACACTTATGGAGTTGATCGCCCTTGCAGTACTTCACCTATTCTTCATCACATGTGAACACCTGGATAATGGACAACACTGTGAATATAAAGTTTCTTTCACATGATTGTTCATGACATTCATGCAATGAAGATCAGCCCAGAACACTCTAGAAAGAAGTGCATGTATCATATCATATTTTGTCAGATTGTTAGTTTCTGAAACACTCTTCATGGTTATTTTGAGCAAATTATCTACAGTTACAATCCCCGATCATCGTACAGTCCATTCATAGATTCCATGGGATTTTTAGAAATTTAAAATGTTTTCAACCAAAACTGCACTCAAAGGAGGCTGATTCCAAACAATTCGACTCACAGGGGAAATTTTTAACGAATTTATTTCTGAACATTACTGTTTAAGCTGTCTGAACAGCAACTTTGCTACTAGTCCAAAAATTGTAGCAAGATCAGAAAGAATGACCGATTCAGGCTTGTACACTATAGGAGTCTGATATGTTTAGAATTGGTGAAATTAGAACACTAGTTACGGTACTTAGCTTCAGGCTGGTAAACTCCACTTCGGGTGGACCGTAGGCCCACCACCATATCTGTTATATTTCAGAAACTCCAATGTAATGGAGGGTAATGCCATTTTCTAATTTTACCTATTTGGGATAATTAGTTATAATATACAATTCAATCTGAACTTGATGTTACAAACGACCAGACTCCCGTCGTGCGACCTCCAAAACGGACTTGAAATCTCGTCGTTATGGAACAGAAATTTGGTCGTCTTGGACGACCATTACATATTTGCCTGACCATACTCACCAATGGTTTTGCTGGACAGTGGAATTGTCACGACTGTTCCACCAATAATAATGCTGTTTGTTTAATTTGGCAAACAATGTTGACCACCAGTAATTGACGTTAAGCTTTGCTTAACTTTCTTGCAATTTTAGTAAATGAAACTTTAATTTAGTATTTCATAAATCGTTGCCACGACCTACGTACGTACGGCAAAACATGCAGCTACTGAAACGAGAGACTGCATGCTTACTACAGTACAAGGGGTCTTGTATAGCAGAAACCTACATCGCCCTACTGTACACATACTGTAAGAACCTCAGAACTGTACTTTGTAAAAAAAAAGAAGAAAAAAACCCAAGAACTACTGATAACTGAAGGAGAGGAGGTACTAATAGGGAAGATATTGGATATCGATTACAGAGAACAAATAATTTGCCTGAAACTCACCCTTGCGAGTGTTTCCTTCGAGCCTCATGAGTCCCTAGCTGGAAAGGAGTTAATGAAGCCAATCACTTTAACCAGCTGACTGCCTGTATAGTTGGTTTCAATTATAGCACAGCTGTAGGGCAAGAAGATGCTACAGTCTTTGAGCTCAAGTACTCCTTCAAGTTAAGTGTCTGTGGAAACCAAGAGGGAAGAAAGGGAAATATAGAAGGAAAAAAAGTTAAACCTTTCTCATCATTATTATAAGCTTGTTAAAGTCTATCTATACATTTTAGTAATTCTAACTCTGTAAGAATGGTCACTTATTAATTTGACATTTTAGGATCATAATTAATGTATTTTAAATACAATATATATCGATTTGTAAAACAAAAGAAATTTCTTAATCATTTGTTCATGTATGCTATATCTTGGTAATTAATACATGAGGAATTCCTTACAGGAACTTTGTGCTATGTGCTAAGCTTCCAGTAAATCTTTTAGCAACATACACACAGTAGTGCACTACTACTATACTTAAGCACAGCAACTAATATAAATGATAAAATTTAATTTAATGACGTCACTTAACATTGGATATCGTGACGACTCAGATGGGAAGTATATTAAAAAAAGAAAATTTGCTCAATAACTAGAACAAAATAAACCTTAAAATTCTTTGCTCAAAATACTTTCTAAACTAATATGTTGCACCAATCTCCTGGTTTGAACTATCTTCGTAAATCACTCTAATTTGAACATAGCAGAATGGTGGATATGGTGACCCTGGAGGGTTTTAATTGCGATTCTCTGATTGGTCAGTAATATCTTTCTTGAGTTGTACAGTAAACAGTACGGTCTGGTTTATAGCAGATTGATTTAAGAAGCCACTGTAGCGGGAGGAAACCTTGAGAGAGAGTTAAATAGTGCTACAGTAATGTCATCTTGTGAGTACTTGGTCTAGTACGTTTGTTCAGCTTGGTTTGATTGGCTAAATAATGAAAGTTCGGGGGGGGGGGGGAGGAAGCTTTGAGCAAATTTGTATTTATAGAGGGACCAATGTTGCTTGACTTTGGACATTTGTAGCTATGGTCCAGTGTCCAGCTGGATTGATTTAAAAGAAAAGAATTCCCTTCAAGTTGGAACTGTACATAAATTTTTATTTTCATAGACAATCAATACTGTAGTACTTTGTTAACTAACCACAGAGCATGTTTGTATCAATGAATTGACCACTGGGATGACATGCAAAATACACAGTAGATGGGGCTCTGTTCAGTGTTCCCACAGAGGGCGCTGTCATATTGGTCCTATAATGCGCATGATCAATACTGTTTGACAGATCCCTGCATCCGAAGAAACACGATCGCATTTATAAAATCACTCATATGGATTTGAATAAGCTGGACAAACTTGCATACTGAAGCACTCAGTAATTAGTTGTGCAACTTTGGCTGAACGATAATCCAAACGTTTCTACAAAAACACAGGTGTTAAGGTGAGCTTTTCAATTCTAAGTTCGACTCGAAACTTTGAAAATATCTTTCAAAAGATCTCTTCTTCACTAACTACAAACAAAGTTTTATAATTATCTGACGCTATTGTAAACATCATTTGAGTTTCGTGGAACTAGATAAAAGGGCTAAATTGACAGAGCATGCTCTGTTGATTTGTATGGCAAGCCATGTGGGACAAACACAGCATACCTAGTATGTCCGCATATTAATTTGAATATAGCGGCGAATTAATTCGAATATATATGAGTATTATATAATTCCATAAATTCCAATATATTAGCCAATCATATTTATGGCTTAAATATATCCACGTATTAATTCGAATATAAAAACGTATTAATTCGAAAATGTACACGTATTAACTTGAATATATACACGTATTAATTCGAATATACACATATTTAATTTGAATATACTGTATACACGTATTTATTGCTGTGGCGAGGCTACAATGTGATTACTCTCGAAAGTTGTTTGTGAAAGCTATAAGACATGCCAGTTATTGTCTGATTTCAAACCCGTATGTATTCAAATATATACGAGGATATATATTCGTATTAATACAAGGATATATTATGCGGTGTTTGTCCCATGTGGCTTGCCATAGATTTGGGGTGATTGGCCGGCACTGAGAGCCCCAATAAAACAGGTTTCCACACTGCATTCTCTTCAGGGTCCCAAATCATGCAGTACGTAACTTTAAAACAAAAATTGCGGATACATCACCGACACAGAATATATATCTACACTACATGAGTTAATACCAGTACTTACTCAAATTAATAACTACTCAGTATGACTATATAAAAATTATAATAATGCATTCATCCTTCTTTAACCATTTTTCTTTACTTGCATGTACTGAACAAACAGTTTAATAATATTATCAAACCACTACTGGATCAACATATACTGTACAGTGATATAATGTAAATATCTATCTTGATCTACTCCAATTGTCTTCAGAAGCGCCATAAACATCCAATTTTTATATTTAATATTGCTGTCATTCCCATAATTTATAGCCCTCCTTTGATTGTAAAATCCTCTCCCGCCGATTTAAAGATTCCTTATAACTTGAACTCTTTTGAATAAGTATGCCTTTGGGTAAAAACATCCGTCAAAAATAAATATGATATTATCGGTGAAATATTATAAGCCCAAAGAAAAGCTGTTGGATGATGACTTCACATGTACATGTAGATGTGCATAAAATATCGCTGAAATCAACCGTGTAATGAATTTACAGTTTACTGCGGATATATCTTTGCAAATGGATGATCATGACTGGGAATGGCATTTTTTGGGTGAAATTCACATAAATATATGCATTCGGAAGAATAAATGAGTCTGCTAGTTTACAGTTGAACTCAAGAGATGAAAGTAAACAAATATTTTAAAGTTGAAGATTTACAGTCTAGTTCGAGGCCGAGGCCCTCTCACACTAATTCACTACACTAAAGCCTTGGTCGTTGGTAACTTGTCACACCCACACACCATAGTGTACACAATTCAAACAATCCTAGCTCCCAGGTCACTACTAGTGCACCACTATGGGGCACATCCCATATAATAATAATAATAAATGAGACTTATATAGCGCCAAATCAGTAAACAAAAGTCACTGCTCAAGGCGCTTTACAAAGAAAGTAAATTAATTTACAAAAGAACAAGTGAAAAAATGGGTCTTAAGTAGACTTTTGAAAGTAGAAAGTTTATAGCATGTTCGAATGTGATCTGGTATCTTGTTCCAGAGATAAGACTCAGAGTATTCGAAGTTTCTGTATCCATAGGTCTTCAAGCGTGGTTTAGGAACAGTTAAATACAGTTTGTTGCAGGAACGAAGTGTGCGAGTTGGAATATAAGGCAAGAGAAGTTGTGACAGGTATACAGGCCGTTCCAGATGATGAGCACAAAAGGTGAGAAGAAGTAGTTTATATTGAATTCTGTAGCTGATAGGGAGCCAATGAAGTTCCTTCAGAAGTGGAGTGGTACGGCATTTTCTTCCTTTCCTTTTCACAATACGGGCAGTGGTGTTTTGGATCTTTTGAAGTTTCTGGATGGTTGAATCAGGAAGGCCGAATATGGCTAGCCACAAATCAGCTGTGCAGACAACTATATTTTTTACAAGTTACCTCACCTTTTTAATATACACCAAATCATTGACATTACCTCCATAATATATAAACTTTCCTTATACATTTATACAGCTTGATATTACTTGTTCTCATAGTTCTGTACAACCCTAACTGATCAGTTGTAACAAGCTTCACATAGATTTCAGTCATGAATTTATTTCTACTAAATCATTGTAACATAAATGTTCCCATATTTCACTTGTATCTACATAGATCTAAGAGTATAAATGATATATCATAAAAGCCAATGTGTTATATTCATATTTTATGATTTTTAGTTATTTACAGTATACCCCCTTAGACTCAATGTAGTTGCTACGTGGGAGTAGGAGTTTCATCTTCGAGAATATAAGAAGCTGGAATACAACTAGATATGTCTGGTGCACTCGTATAAAGTGGCAGTGTCTTTTATATGTGCAGAATAATGCAAAATCAGACTACAGTAAATAAATCAAAATCCTGTTTCTGTATTCATGATTATTTTCTGTCTAAGGTACAGAAAATCAGAACTGGTTTGACTTTGTCTGTGAAAGGTCGTCCTCGGTAAAGCTCGTGGCATGCTTAAATCCCAGTAAGGGGTACGGATTTTCTGTAAAAATCTAATAGTTTTTTTAAACTATCATTGGCGGTACATTGGAGCCTATACTCACTTAAAATGCAGCCTAACACACAGATTATTGAAGATTTCTAGAGCTACTGTACAGTGTAGATATAGTATTATACCTAATAAATTGTTAAGTACTGCATGTACATCGGTTACTTTCTTGTTCCAGATTTATTCTTAAGGAAAAGCCAGAATTTGGGATCATTTTCTGTTTTTCTTTTCGACAAACTAGTGTTTAAGAGTATAATTTCAAAGCTTTCCTCAAATCTAAAATTGATGGAAAGTTGTGAAGTGAACTTGGGAAAAGGAAAATGGATCCAAGAGAACTACAGAAGAATAGACTTTTTGGCATTCATTTAAAATTTATTATTAAACTAAAACAAAATTTATGCAGAAATTGTGTTAATAGTTTTTTTTTCCATTTATTTAAATTTAAAATTCTTGGTCATTTTTAACTGATAAAGTTTGCATCCATGCAATCGAAATCATCTGCATACTAAATTTAAATAAATCTTCTGAGAACTCATTTGCATATGAACCGATTCCATTCATGGGGCATACAGGTATTTAGATCATGAAGGGTTCAAACTTCTACTTTTCTTCATTTTTTATTATGTACTGCACCAGAGAATCAATAACCAATTCAATTATGTCGAACAGTATTCGGTCTCCCTTCTGCAACAAACTACAGACCTTTGTTACGATCTATCCTTTAATTAATAGCAGTGACTTTTCACTTACATTGGTGGCCGGATTTGGGATGATATTAGATTTTCTTCAGGGAAAGTTACCCTTGAGATTTGCCTTTTCATTTTTCAGAGGGTATATAGTTGGTCATCGTATAGCCTATAGGTTACTATAACATTTTAGAGCAAAGCTGCCAGAGAATGATGTGTGGTCCTAGATATGTACTGTACACTAAGACTTAGGATGACTAAAACACACAAGGTGCCTACATATATCCACTAATGAATTGAGCAAAACCTTTTACAGGGTCGCCAAAAAGCTTCATAAGCGAAAAGAAATTACCTTGATTAAATTGTGGGTGAAAGAAAAAGTGGAACATAAATTACTTTAAAATTTGCAAAATACAACCTTATTTTACAACTTTAAAGCACAGTTAATTATATATAAATTTCTCAAAGTGGGGGGGGGGGGTGGTATACCACCTCCTAGAATACCCAAATTTGATTTGCCAGGTCACAACATCTGCCACTCAGGAGGGTCACTAAGATCATGAATATCAGGTGAAAGTTAGGGTTACCAAGCAAAAATAAATTGACTACCACCATCCTATGTAGGGGCAGGGAAAGGAGAATAAATGTGAGGTTCTCAAACATCAGAGAGGTACAGTATTCATGTTTTACCATTATTGCTCTAATGTGATGTTTACCTGACAGATATGTTTATTTCAAACTTTAAACTCAGGAACTTGTGCATATATACTGTACGTGTGATCAATTTGTCTTGTGTTGTCAGTATAGGCTATTCTGTACAGGAACTTCCAAGGGACATTTTTTTTAAGTTCAGTAGCAACCCAAGTTGATATTTCGAATGCTTTTTGAGAATAAAATCCCATAAAAAAATCCACTCAATTATATATTAAAGCGACCAAATGGTAGACGCACCTGCGTGGAAATTAATGTGCATAAAAACTATGACAATAATAAAAAAAAATGGGGGGGGGAGAGAAGAAACCATTTAAAGATGCTATTTAACTTCAATACAATTACTGTACTACACTAAAGCTTTGATCAAATCAGCACACTTCCATCAAACGTACAGAATGATACAGTTCACTTCCAGTCCCTCTTCTTAATGTTTACTGTATCCCATAGCTACAAATCCATATTTCAATATACTGTAGTTAATCAGGTGTACTCTAGCGTGTATTGAGTCTTAAACTATTAAAGTATAGCCTTTTGTTATGCATTAATTTGGACCTTTTTGTTTTTCACATCCACAATACAGTATCTAGCTGTAAAGATAGCAAATTAGAATTTTAAATCTTTTGGAGGACTGTCGTGCAGGCCTCGGACTTGTTACTAAAATTTGGTTTTTTTAATTTTACAGAGTTATATTCATGTACAAAAAGATAAATATCTATAAAGTACCTGAGCCTACAGGGCAAATGTAAAAAAGCAAAAACAAAGCAAAATAAAATGATCTTTTACAAGAAGAAACAAAAGAAAAACATTCATAAACATTGAAAGCAGATAAAAGATTTCTCTTTCATTGGTCATTCGAAAAATTTTCAGACTCAGACCTGGAGATTGCTAAATTATGAGACAGGTCTTACTGCTAAAAAGTTTGAAATAAATTGAATATCTGAATTATTTGTCATCTATTGTATAGACAAGAAGAACACTGTCTATACATTTTATTATGATGACAATATCTTTTCCCTATAAGTTGCATGAGGATACCGACAGTTTAGTTAATAGTCCTTTTCCTTATGTTATTCATTTGCTGGGCTACTAAAATGAAACTTCATGCAAGTATAATACCAGCTGACCTGTGCACATTTAGCAAGCAAATTTTCACACCCAACTAGATACTCATATTTGCCCAAATTATGAGGTTTTCACATAAAATAGTAGTATCGCAAAAAAGTCACAATGTACTGCAAGTTGGATGAAATTGAAACTTTCATGTTCCTTATCATTGACAAACATTTACCCATAAATTAGTATTCAGTATCCATATCAACAATATCATGGAACCCCTTGACTTACCTCAATTCCGTATTACGAGGAAATTTTCCTTTTAAAAGATTAGCACAATGGAAGATACCCCCTGTAGAACTCTAAGAAAAACCTAATTTCACATAAGTAGAATATATTTGAATCACGTTGGCAAAGTGCTTGCAGAATCACTAGTAATATGGTAACGCATCTGTACTTTGAATAGAACTTCACGACTTTGAAAAGTGACAACCGCCTGAACGAAACGCTACGCTCATTCCCTTTCAACGCTGTGAGTGCAACAACGCTGAAAGCAATAAAAACGACAGTATTCCGAGGGTTGATTATACGCAGAGTCCTTGCTAGCCATCAGCTAATGAGATTGATTCATGCTGCCTCTTGGCTTGCTTCCTCTAATTAAATAATTGGTTCCATTTTGGCAAAAATTTTAGATTTTTTTTTTTTTTTTGGTGTTCGGGAGTGCAATATTGCTTTTGATATATTCTTGGTCATCTACCATGTTGGGAACACAGGCACTGATATTCATTGAGACGGTCTGAAATGAATCCTGTCAAAGGCATATTATACATCACATCTTGAAGGTTGCTCGAGCATTTCACATTTTAATAATAAACTGCTAAATTATTCAAGGTAGAGGACTTTGTGGTCTTAAGGGTGTAAATAATTGTGACATGTTTTTGTGAAAGTTGTAAAGATAAATTTGAATTTATTTGTCACAATTATGAGTTATGACCAAGAATTTCTTACAGAAATTTGACCTGGTGTCCAAATGTGTGAGGTTAAAGCAGCATTTTGCGTCGTTTTCTATGATTTTTCTCAACCTCACTGACTCCACTATGCCATAACGACGTCGACATACATAACTAGCTTATCTGTTTAAATCTTACTTCAAATGGTGGCATAAATGTCGAAAAATTTGCAACTTTCAACTTTGTTTTTCTCCAAGATATTTTCCGTTGGGATCCCAATAAACCTCGCCCATAATATGAATATTTAAACACTACGAACGTCATTGACCAATACGTAATACAACACCATGCGTGATTTGTGTACAGTCTATATGGCAGTTGTAGCAGGGAGTTCCATAACAACTCCCTGGACGCAAAGTCTTGAATCTATTTTTAGCAACGCCTCATAACTAAACCTCGGCTCTGATTGGTTGAATTCAAACGAGTGGGTTTGGGGAACTGAATGCGATTAATTTTGTATGTGGAATACTCGCCAATTAACGTTTTTGGCAGGGAAAAGCTTGGCTAATATCTTAGTTTGCTGTTTTGTGATTTGATGTATGTAAAAAACTCGATGGACATGTCAAAAAAGTAGAAAACGGCGACCAAACGCAAAATGCTCATGAATAAACATACTATTCACTGATTGGTGCAATTCAAACTAGTGGATTTGGAGAAATGAAAACTTTGTCGGAGACATTTGTACTCGTTATCGACATAAATCGTTAATTACTCGCCAATTAACGCTCTTGGCTGGGTGAAACTTGGATGGTATCTTAGTTTGCTGTTTTATGATTGATACATGTAAAAAAATCGATGCACATGACAAAAAGGTGGAAAAAAGCGACCCAACGCAAAATGCTGCTTTAATATCCAAAGAGGATGATGGCAGGTCCAGTAGGGGGAAGAGGATGGTGGAGCCTGTTGCCATGGTGTTCTTGAAAAGCCAAAAATGTCAGGGAAATAGTTTATAATGAAGTGATGAAAAAAAGTGATATTGAGAGTGCTCAAGTACTCAATGTGTCAATGTTCATTTTTACAATAAAGAATAGGTGTCGAGTACTACACTGTATAGTACAAATATATGCCAGAGGAAACACCAAAATGAAGAAAACAAGAAGGATAAGAACGATAAGTTATCAATGTTGACAACAGTTTCATTGGACTCGGTTACTGCAGGGAGTGATTGTACTGTACGGTCTTATACGATGTAGTGAATTATGTTCTTCGATACTCATTCATTCGAATACAATTTGAATGAATTTGAATATATGAATTGGAATGTACATTCGAATGTCATTCGATACTCATATTGCAGCATTCAATTATGCAGGAATTCTCTAACTTTCTCGACATACAGTACCTGCAGTAGTACAGTAGCGAACTAATATGTGAATTGGTACATAGTAATCTGTAACCAATTGACATAGGTTACAATACCAATAAATCCATTTTATTTCCTGATTCCATGTAGCTTGAGCTTCTAAAACTGTTTTAAAAGTAATTTACATAAACATGCTAACTATGTACATTTCAAACATTTATTTAGTGTATCGAGTATATATACTGTAGGCCTTAATGTTCAAGCACTTACAAGAACTTTTCAAACTTTTGGTCTTGAAATTGTGTATGTACTGTACTTTACCGGAATGTAGTGCAGTACTGTACTGTAACTTACTAGAGTTAAAAAAAACATTTGCGTCCAGTGAAAAAAAGCTTGCGTCCCGATCGAACACCAATGGCGTTTACTGTATGACCTACTTTTACTAGTGTTGTTTGTAAAGAAGCGATCTAACCACCTATACTTTGTGAATGTTATACATAATATATAGGCCTAGGGCAGATGGTTCAGTGCCTTAGCTTCGATGTTTGACAGGGGCGGCCTGGCACTCCTTTTGCCCACCCTGCCGTTTCGACTAATTTCTGCCGCCACCATCCACCCCCCCCCCCTTCATCGCCCTTGTACTTCCCTACTCACCAACCCTAAGCTCCAGGCGTTTTCCTTGCAGCGATTCCAACAACCAACTCTTCAAAAATCATTGTACCTACAGTGTGCATATCTCTCGCTATATATGTTCACTTTACTACTGAATGTACAGTACATAGGCCTGTTCGAACTTCATTTTCAAACTACACGTGCGCAAATCCACAAAACCTGATCCAACATTCATCCTGGGCTCTTTGCAAACAATCATGTCTTCGAAAATTACAGTAGGCCTTTTTATGCAATGTCGATTAAAAAAAATCAAACTTCGATGGCTACTTTTGACGATGCACGAACGTTGCACCAAAAAAATTTACTCAAGCACGTGGTCAATTGTACCGTGGGAAAGTAAAGTTGCAACTAATTGTTGTTAAACAACATACTTCGTGCTCATTGAGCACTACAGGTGACAAGGAACTATCAGCCAATCAAATCACGGGGATTCTGAAAAAGTATCATTGTCTATTTTTAGCATGAAAATCTCTGTAATGGGTGTTGTTACCTTGCGGTTGATTGTTATGATATCTTTATTATCAAACAAATTCAATGATCTGTAGGATTGGGAGAAATTTTGTGATTTTTTTGCAATGAAAGAAATGAAAGATGTTCATTCAAAAATGTGTTTTATTATGTTTTCCATTGACCTAGTTGTGTGAGTGTGTTCTTGGGGTTTGTTTCTCAAAAAAAAGCAGCGTCCGCCGGACGCTAGCAATTTGAAGACTTTGCGTCCCTAGCATAAACATTGCATCCCAGACGCAGAATCATTCGTTCGTAACAATGTTGGTAATGTACTGTAGTCCTTTATAGTAATGTACTGTAGTACTGTAGTGTACTGTAGAGTACTGTAGTTGACTGTAAAGCAAATTTGTTTAAAATCCATAACAACTTTGACAAACATCAAAGTATTATATCTCGTTTAGGATACCATACCTGTTCACCGCAGCTCTCCACTAAATTGTTCTTAAATTTTATATACTTTTCTCTGCAAATTTTAAAAATAAATTTCCTTCAAGATTACATCAACAATGTCAGGAAATATACAATTATTAAAATTAGTGATATTTATTTTGAAAGCAATATGTCTTCATGGACATTTAACTGTACTCTCCATCCATAGAAGCTTCAGCAAAAATACAACAATCATTTATCACTTTAATCCATGTATGTAGTCTGGGTGGCAGAATATACAAAGCATGAACAAAAAAATGGAATATTACTGTAAATTCTGATAATTTAATGGTGAAATGAAAACACTGTCGTCTCTGGTCAAATAGTCTACGTTGTATTTCTTGACTTTCCTTTATTTTTATGTGATATATCGGAGCCGAAAAATCACCATTGTTCAACCGACTCTACTGCTTTAAAATATGTGCAATTTGCAGGTCTACCTAAGTCTTGTAAATGTCATTTATACTATAGATTGCTTCTGGGAACATATATGTTCCACTTGTTAAAATTTATTCAGTAGAGATTACATCAGTCAAAATGCAGTGCCCAGCTGAAGTAATTTATATTCATGATTTAGCAATCGAACATTGATGAATGAACCTATGTAACTGTACATGTATATGTCCTACAATGTTACAGCTCTGTGTACAGCCATTACATGTGTATTGCACATACAAACTCTGTACATGATGTCATGTAAAATTTAAATTGCTACTGTACAAATCGTTGTTAGACAAGCAGTTCCAATATATATAAGGCCTGATTATTTGCAAAATAGATTTAATAAATTAAAATTGTTTTGGTAAAACTTTATTTAAATCATAAACATCAAAATAGTGTTGTACAAGGTGTACAGTATGTGCAGGCAGAAGATCAAAAGCTATGACAACATCACAGTAATATATTAATACTGTAATGCAATATCCTGCATTGATGCTCAGTCAAAATAAGCATTTTTAAAATATAAATTTCCATATTTTTTTTTCTAACTAGTTCCAGGACAATATACGCAAAACTTGGCTATATGACATTTTTCTAACAGTGCTAACAAAAGAACAGATACAAATTATAAATCAAGTCAAAACATGGCATAGACTGCTTGAAGATGTATATACATGACCCCTTTAATCTGTTCTAACTTCTAAGTTAGAAGTAATATACAGAGTCATTTGAATACACTCAACGTCAAACCAACAGCAGGAAATATTCAAGTGTCTTCGTGCAGTCAAGAAAGGCTTAGATTTATATACATACCAGCAGACTGTTACAAACCCGTCACATCCAAAGAAGATGAATCTAACACGAGATACTGACAAAAAGCGTATATTTACCGCATCAGATGCAATCAGGCAGAATGAATCCAAATGTTAAAGGCTCTCTCTAAATATTAACCGAAAAACCTCTCTCACTCTCTCTCTCTAGGGATAAGATCTTGACTGTAGGGACTAAAGTTTACACAGCAATTAGACTAAAGAACATCCCCGTAAGCACCATATTATACGTGTACCGGATGTGTCAAAACCAGAGTGATTAATGTACAGGTCCATCCACGCGAAACAAATTATAAACCATAATGGCTTGCACACTGTCAGACTTTCTAAAACGTCGATGAAAATCACAAAGTCTTTAAAGTGAATAGTACATTCAGGGTCACAATTTGCAACACACAGTAGTAGGAGAGATTCAGAAACTGTGTAACTTACTGATCGGTTAACAGTCTCGGGTAGACGTAACTCGTAAAACTTATTCCATGAAATAACACAGAGCATCAAATCAAGTTGGGATGTAATTTAAAATGAGATCCATTTTGTTGAGTCATGAATGAATCAATAATGTTTTGACAGTATCCGTGGCTCTCCAAAAGTCATTTCATAATTAAATTCCCTCAAGCGATTAATATACAACATGGATTAATCAATGTTTGTGTAATTTAAAGTCGGTGACTGCATGTACGTGTCATACTTTTAAGTACCAATTTAATATGTACAGGAATCTCCGTAAAGGCAATTTTAATACAAAATACTCTAACAAAGGCAAGCGGGAATCGACAGACTCATCTTAGATACCTGTAACCAACAAACTAATTTACAGTTATATACAGGAACGTGAATGAACTCATAAATAAATAAATGAGGACGTTTTAAAAAAAAGAGGGCAGAAAAGAATTTTAGCAAGAGGGTAACCAGGTATAGATGCTGAATTGCAGATCTAAGTTGACAATGTTCGTCTAGATTCTTTGATCAAAATTTGCATACATGTGCCTCAAGTGAGAGGTATGGGTTAGAATGTCAGTGAGCATTTATTGCTCTGTATTGTTTTACACAATAAGTGACAATATATGTATACCGACAGCTGTACTGCTGTTGTATTTACAGACGTTTGGTCGTCTCAGACTACGTATTGATCTGCGATAATGTAGACAGTGTACTGTGCAGGGTGGTGCAAATCAAGTCAAGTGTGTTATGATTTAATTTTCTAGTCCTGTGCATGGTTCCTGCACCGAATGAGACCCCATTAATGTCCCTTGATATGCTATGTAGTGCTTATACATTACATATATTGCGTACTGTATTTTTTACTGTGCCTGATCTTCAGAATGCAGCATAAAAATCCACCTACTGTACATTAATACAGTTTACATTAAATATTAAAGCTTCCCAGATAGAGAGACAAAGATTGATAATTCCTTCATTATGAGCTCCAATTTTTAAAAACACAGACTCGATATGACTAAATACATTCAATACTGTAGATCTGCATATAGTCCAAACTCCACCCAGATTCAGAACAACATAAAAATGGAAACAAAAAAAAATGGTTTAAACACACTGTACTGTATTCCCTACAGTACAGCTACCAGCTGCACATAACTTACTGTAGATCTGAAACTAGGATTGACAAATTTCAATATTGAGGAAACTGAACTTATCCTAGCACATGTATTTATACAGTACAAGTTAGCCATTCTGTATAAAATTTTGTATAAAATTTTGTCACGTACATTACCCTCCAGCTTTCACTATGATAGAAAATGGCCACATTTCTTCAAGGAGGAGTGGTGTGAATTTTGGAAAACCTCAAATTAGTTACCAGAGACTTGAGCAACTGGAGACTTGATACATTTTTGGCAATGATTATGGTGGACAATGCTGTGTGCATTCTACTGTATAGGTTATATGAATTTATACAGTGTTATAGGAGTCTACATTAATTAATTAATTACAGGCCTTCAAGTTCCAGATAATTTTACACATGAACTTGAACCAGCATATCTACAATATATCACACTTTATCTATCAAACTATGACGATTCACTTTGCCAACAATTTATCAACATTAACTGTATATGCACTGTAAAGGAGACTTTTATTTTTCTAAAATTTGGTTTCTCCATATTAATACACCTGCATGAAAATGATCATAGAGTACTTTGCACACACCACTACCTGCCATGTCCACCATTTATGGCTTAAAATAACAAGCAAACCTGGGACCTAAAAATGACCGCCCGAACAAATCTACCGAATTGTATCTTAAAGGATACTTCTCAGGCCAGTGGTTATACCTAGGCAACTTGAGACTCTCAAAGGCACGATGTCACAAGGAAATGTTTTTCTTAGTTGGTCACTTACAGCGTAGATTCTTGTCGATAACAAAAGCCTGCTCAGAATAACTCTTCCAGAAACTTTGGGTGGTAAGAATGAGGAGGGTCGTTATTACCTGTCGCAAAGGGTATACAGTTGCTGAAATGGTGAGCAAATGTTCAAGTGCTCTAGACCACGGTAGCAGGAGGGCTTATGTTGTGAGGAGACAGGTAAGCGAGGAAGTGAAGTACTGTAATTGATAATTTACAACTCTCAAACTGTATGTTTACTGACATACAGAGTTTTTACTGCCAATATCTTACCACCTAAGGCTAATATACTGTATGCTGTTTCTGCTTGGTATCACTTTTTACTATTATAAAAGATAATAAGAGAATTATTACTTTTTAAAGTATTGTTCTAGAATTTTTAATATAGATTTTAACTTTCTTATGAGTACTGTAAACAATGCTGCTAAAAATTAGTTCATCAGAAGTGTAAATTGCATACAGAGAAATGACAGACATTCTTTGCATACTGAACTTAACTCTCTACTTCGAGAAACTACTAGGTATATTTGAAAAACAAAGCAATTACACCAAAATTCAGAATTAGTGTGTATAGAAATAGTTTTATTATCGTTGCTTTTTATTTACAAAATGGTAATCTGGATAATTTATTGTAGACAGCTGCACTTGTACGTTTTGTATATACATTTTGTTTTCTTTTGTTTTTTGTACACTAACATTTAAAAAAAAAAAATTTTCTTGTTACAGTACATACTCACTTTTGATGTCCTGTTTATAAATATTTATATTTATACTGGAAATATATAAATGAAAAAAATGGAAAAAAAAACTATCTTTGTTGATGATTTCTTCTACCTTAATTAACCACATTTAATTTGCTTGAAATTATAAATACTTGTTTTCCATATATGTTGTTAGTATCAGGAGAATGGGTGATTACTAATGTCAGCAAACATATATTTTGCCTTCAGGATTGAGTGGTCTATACAAAGAAAAAAAAACACTATAAAAGTACTTCACAAAGTGCTAGATGGAACAAGATAAATTTGCACATGTATGAAGAAATCTAATTGTTGTATGAAACAAATTCTCTACTGACAGAAATGAATTTCAAGCTCCACTCCTCTCAATCTCTCTAGGGGGAAAATATGCAGAAAACAAATAGTTTTTATGATATTCCTCCACTAAAGGAATTCAGAATATTAACAAATTTATGTTAACATAAATTGTGCTGTAAGCTAACATTGCAATCTGGTTAAACAGTAGTGATGTGATGACCAACTGTGTGTTTGTACTGTATGTACAAAATTTGATTATCAACTTCTAAAGGCAAACACAAATTTATTCTAGCCAGCTACAGTACAGTGATATACTGTAGCTTGATGACGTCTGTTAGTCTGTTAAAATCCTGTAGGGCCCCTCCCAGCTTCCATCTTCACTGTGTGGCAGGGTTGTGTGTTATTTATTACATGAACACCAACTGTATGGAATACCTTCCATGCAATTTGACCACTTAATATGTTTTTAATTTCGTAACAGTGTGCGTACTGTATTTGAAGTACTGTGCTGTCCGAACTGGCACTGCGTAGTATTCAGTCACCTGCAATACAAGTTACAAAGTTAAATACTGTCAGAACTTGTTAAACAATTTGACAGTAATATGAATGACCCTCTGTCTTTTTCACTTTACACTGGCAGAGGAGATGTACAGATAGGTTTGGCATGGGAGGAATTTAATTGGGTTGTATAACACTGTTATAACAAAGACTCAAGTTTCATCCATTTTCAAGAGGAAATATCTTATTTATATTATTATATTATAAGGCGCAGGCTTGACAACACAAACAACAGAGTACTACAGACCTGTATCTAAGAACTAAAATACTGTGCACAAAACTTCAATGTTGTGATGATGTTGAAGGTACCTGGGGATCATTCCTCAACATTCTGTTAAATTCATTTGACCATTTTGACATATTTTACAGCACTTGACAGAGCCAAGAATATATGCATCTTGGTACAATGCAATGTTATTAAACCTTTAGAATGTAAGTGCTCAACTGAACAGAGACCAGGTACCCATAAATTGATGCAAACTTCCTGTACATAATCATACCCATAAATTGATGCAAACTTGAATATATAATCATCATAAAAACTCAACCTATATATATGTTGTCAATCATTTCACTGAGTATATTTAGGTAAAAACAAAAGAATTTAAAATAATACTGACAAGTTGGAAGGTGTTGAAATAATTTAGAACCTGAGTAGAACGGACAGGATAAGAAAGGCAAAACTTGTTCCACGGTCCTGCTATTTTAGGAACTTCTTTCCCAGTGATTTGGTATTTTTGCAATATACCAAAATGATCAAGTTTAATTTCAAATACAGAAATTTTTCAAATTTTTTGATTAATTTGCATTTCTAAATGTGGGTAATGGGAAGAGAGACTGCAGGTGAAAATAGTAAAATTTGAAGCTTAATTTTGATAGAAAATCTATATTGATATACCATTGTACAGTGCACTGAAGGCAGACTAACATATTACAGTATATCTCTGATTACATTAAGTCATAAAACCACAGGTCTGTTCATTTTCTGCCAATATTTGCTGAATTTTGCAAAATGGCAGCCTTGAAATATCTGTATTTAAGACTGACCAAATGGTACTTGCCTCTATTGCTGTAACAGCCATGCGTACACATGTACAGTTACTCATAGAACCCTGGATCCTAGTATCAAACTTGAGATTTTTTTTTCCCTTTTCTCTCTCACGTTATCCGAATCTAATTTACCAAGGGACCTCTGCTGCTTCAGTCTTATACTGCAGATCTTATCTTCCACTCTCGACCATATTTACATTTTTCTTTCTCTACATTTTCCATCTTTTATGACATTATATACCGAGTCCAATAAATGATCTATAAAAGGCACCATCCATCAATTATACAGTCGGGATCGTGTTGTCTCCACAGGTACTATACCTTTTTATTTAACTACATATTTCTGAATTATTAAACAATTTTATATGTGTTCAATTGAAGTTAAATCAAGTCACCATTCATCCACGGGCCAAGTTTATGGTCGTGCAAAACTATGAAACGGTCGGTCGTCGACAGCCTTTTAAGAGCCCCCAGTGCAACGCTGCATTTGACAGCTGGATGGAAGGCTCAGCAAAGGTGAAGATACTGTAAGTTTACGATCGGGAGAAACAATTAACTTTCTTTATGTTGCTGGGTTATTTGGAAGGACACTGCAATTAATGCCTCATTATGCATGTCATTATAACTGGGATGAGCCTGGGGTTTAAACAAAATCACGGAACTTTGCAAAAATTGCGGTATAGGCTCCAGTTTGCGTATGCTACAGTGTGTTAGGATATTAGTTTTTAGTCCCGAGGTAGAAAAGAAATCACTGATATTCCGCAAATTCGCGGAGAAAGCTCATGCCTGTATAAAGCTGGCCAAATCTGTACATATCTATCTTGACAGTCCTCAGTTTGGCACTAATATAATCACCCACCCCTGCCCCCACCCCCCAGATTATACATTTTTGCCAAAATGTTTACCCTTTTGAAGCTCGGGTGACTAAACACCACATTTGTTTTATGTGACAAATGTTTCATGACAAAGGTTTCATTGTTCAGGACATTAATTGGCAAGCATGTATATATGCAAGCAAATGTTTTGACCATTGTGAACAAATTTGCTGAGCTCACACAGGGCAGTCATGGATTCAATTACTGTCAGAGAAGCCACTAATAACACCAATATATAGTTGTATAACTGTATACAGAATACCTCCAGAACTACTGTACTGTAACTAGCATACAAGGACATACAGTAATTTTTCATCTAGTTTTTGTAAGTTAATTTGAAAGTTAACAGATCTTGTTGAAGTTTTTGAAGCCTTCAAGGTTGCTAATGTTGCCATCAAATATAACAGAAACTTCAAATCACAGTCTCTCAATTGTTCAAAGTTAAACAAGCATTCATATTAACGCCAACCTTAAAGGCATTGAAGACTCGCCCCAAACAGCATGCCGACATCTTTAAAAATTTAACTTTCCGTTGCTTGCAAGTGAAGTTTTTCTCTTGTCACTGCAAAATGCAGACAAAAATGAAACCTTGTTATCTTTAGCTGGACTTGAGATGTCCATCGCTGTATCGTTTGTACACTGTGCTGTGGGTATTGACCGCAGCTGTATGAACTGACTGTACACTAGTGTCTAATTACCGACGGTAGCCAGCTGTGTGTGTATTTTCTGGGATCGATGGTGGTGTCTAACACTT